>JALIZH010028579.1:0-44934 GCA_030522465.1 Rhipicephalus appendiculatus | reverse complement strand
TCAAAACATTGGTTTTCACAGCTTCTAAAAAACCGATTAGAAAAATTCTTGTGGCATAATGCTCTTCACGCACGGTTGGCAGCGGCGGCGATGAAAGGACGTTCGCATAATCAGCTCTTTTTCGCATACCGAGACTACATGAAAACTGCTGCCGTGGCTCCGGAACCATATCGTGACGTTGTGTTGTGTTGTGTTTCCGGCGCCGATATCCTACCTGGACACACGGGTAGCAGCGGCGGTGAAAGGACGCTCGCATAATCAGCTCTGTTTCGTATACCCAGGGTGGTTAATTTGCTAATTTCTTAATATCGCTGCTTTACCGCTACCGCCGTTGCCACCGTGTTTCAGTGCCTTGCTCAGTGCTGTTAAATGTGCTTTTACCGCTAAGTGTGCCCTGACAGCTGCTTGAATTGTTTTCACTTGTGTATCGTTTCCCTCGAGCAAAAATGACGGCAAAGGACTTGTTTCCTTTTGTCACACAGCGCTCAGTGACGATGATGTCGTCATCCGATGCGTTGACTGCAGCGGTGTCTTCCATACCGGGAAATGTAGCGGCACATCTGCTAAATCGTTTAAGATGAGGAAAGATGCTACGAGCAAATCCCTTAAATGTCGTACGTGTAAGCTTTCTCAAGGAAACGCCGACACCGCGGGCCGATCTGTGAACCTACAAGCTCAGCCTGCTGAAATCAACAAAAAGCTTCCGATGATACAAGCACTGGAGGCAAAGCTAGATAATCTGATATGCTTGCAAGAAACTGTACGGAACATTGAAAAGTCGGTGCAGCATTTGTCTGATACCTACTCTAAGACGCTGTAGATCGGCAGACGCTGTAAATCGGCAGGAACTAGGTGTCGGTCAATTAAGCCGCCGAATAGAAGCTGTTGAACAGTCACAAGATTTGACAGTGCTTTCTAAGTTGAAAGAGAAAATAAACCCACTAGAGTCAACCTAGAGACTTGGTAAATGGAGATCCGCCAACTACTTACAATGAAGTTACCCAGCACTTCGCTATGGATAGGAGAGTTTGTCCACCTCCACATAGGAAGTTAAATAGAGCGCAGGCACTGACATTGATATTACTTCAAACAGAAACATATCCTAGCCCTGCGTTTCTCCACAAGCTTTATCCTGATGTTTACTTAACTAACTCGTGTACGAAATGTGGCGGTTTAGCCACCTTACACCACATGCTCTGTGAGTGCCCTTCGGTACGTGGCACTGATACAGCATCGGCCAGCAAGTGGGCCTCCGCTCTGAGGAGTGCGGACATACAATCACAACTTTGGGCTGTCCAGAGGGCCCACGATGCGGCAGTAGGTCTCGGCCTTACTCTCCCGTCGTGGGAGCGGCCCGCCGTGTGCAGGGCACACGCCTTCGGACATTTATTAATAAAGTTTTTCCAAACCAAACCGAACAGTATAGCCGCAGACAGAATATGGAAATTCACCGTTTGGCTAAACGAGAAGGCGAGAACTTGTTAACACAAATAAATGAGATTGCCACACAGCTTGAACTCCGTCACTATCTGAAAAAGATATTGACGGTCCCTCTCTCTGCCTCTTAAGGTAGAATGGCCTTATTTTTCCCCAGTATTTATTTTTGTCCTTTATCTCTACTTTTCTGCCACCAATACGCTAACAGTCTCTTACTTATCTCTATCGCGGGACATGTTCAGCTTTCGATTGTTGTCCCTAAAACCCAAGGCTTCATGTAGACTCGTGCCCACACGTATACCTGGGTGGAATATCGCCACAATCAGTGCATGTTCCATCGTTTCCTTAGTTCCCCCCACAGCATGTACATAGTTCTTCTTCGTTACTGAATCTCGTTTTATAACTGCGCGTTCTAAATCAACCCGACCTTGCTTCAAACAGTAAAGCGCTTCCCCTTGAATTATCATAAAACCTTTCCCTCCTTATTTCGTTTTCCTCAGTCAGCGCGTCCTCTCGCGTCAGCCGGGGGGCGCGAGGCGCATTGCATTTTTTTGCTGGGGAGCGCGGCGATTGGGACGGCCGCAGGGAAACCCGCCGGCGCGCTAACTCGGACGCCATGGAGGAAGGTGTCAGCATCGGCGACACGGGCATCCGCGCGTCTGAATCGCGCGGGTGCGCGCGTTCATAGTGCCTTTGCAAAAACGCGTTGCCCGGCCGTCTGTGCCGACATGCGTCTCTTCGTCGTCGAGTTGGCCGTTTGTTGCGCTGAACAGCGCGTGGCGCTTCCGACTTCCGGTCGAATCCGCCGCTTTCCGCGCAGTAGAAAAAACACAGCATATCCACGGAGTGAATGATGATGAGTGGGCGAAGCTGCGGAGGCTCATCGGTAAACCGTGAATCTTCCGTGAATTCTGCCCGGTACAGTATCACCAACGTGAGATCGGGCGCGTTTATACTAAAGGGTCGATGAGAGTTATGGTGACTGAAGCAATCATGGTTACACCGTGAAATCTTCAGTGGTTTCGCCCAGCAGTAATCAAAGCGATAGTGTGTGTGAAATTTTATTCAAACTTGAACGACCGGTCGTCGTCCATGGTCCGCCAAGCAGCACGATCCGGCAAGCGCACTCGTACGGCGGTCCGCACAATCGGAGAGCAGCTGCGCCGCCAACGCCATCTAGCGTACCTTCACCCAACCGCCATATTGTACGCATGTCTATAGGACAGCGCCCTCTCGGAAACGAGACGAGAACTGGAGATGAGGACACCATATCCACGGAGTGAATGATGATGAGCGGGCGAAGCTTCGGAGGTGCGTCAGTAAACCGGTAATCTTCCGCGAATTCTGCGCAGTACATCATCAACGACGTGAGATCGGGCGCATTTATACTAAAGGGTCGATGAGAGTCATGGCGACTCGGAGCTCACTTTAATTTTACATGTACGTTGTGAATTTTTTTTATTGTTTAATCACGCACAGGAGACATATCACACCGGCACTACCTTGGAGGTCGAAATCCAGTACCTACTGGCTACTCAGAGTGCACGGACAACCGAGGACCGCCGAGGTAATGCCATAAGGAGCTTCGCCCCTAAATATATTCATCATATACAAGTACTAAACGAGAGGTGGCTACATACAACGGGGACGCACGACCCACGGCTTAAGGAGCTTCGCCCCTAAATGTTGCTCCGCGGAGTGGATTTCGCGATGGAGCTGCTCCGGATCTGCCAATAAAACATGCAGGGAGCACTCGCAATCTGCCAATGGATGACATCATTACGCAGCGCGCTGCGAAGCGAGCGGTTGCTGGTTCGAATCCCCGGCCGGGTGCTTTGGAATATGACACACACACATATATATATATATATATATATATATATATATATATATATATATATATATATATATATATATATCCGGGACGCGACGGCAACGGAAAGAGTCTGCCGAGAGTGTCCATATAATTGCTACCGCAATAATAAGGCCTGACCATGCATATGGCATAAACAACTGCAAGGTATTCCAGTTCTATTGCAGTATAATTGTTTTCAGCCTTTGTCAGAGCGTGACTTGCATAAGCAACGACGTGTTGGCCTCCGTCATGAAACTGGACGAGGACAGCACCAACGCCCAGGCCACCTGCATCGATATGCAGTTCCGTGAGTGCCTCTGGGTCGAAATGATGCAAAAGGTGCCCAGAAGTGAGCAAGAACTTCAACTGTTCGGAAGCAGCCTGACACTCAGCGGTCCACCGGTAGGGAGCGTCTTTCCGAAGCAAGTCTGTCAGTGGATGAGCCAGCTGGGCAAATACTTTAATAAACCTGCGGAAATTAAAACAACGGCCCAGGAAGCTACGAAGGTCCTTCACTGTCCTGGGTAGCTTAAAGGACCCCTGACAGCAGAATTTTTGTGAGTGACATTTATGTTGTTATGAGTAGGTCTTGTAATCGCGGAATGACACCGTGGATGGTCCAACGTGATGCCTAATTAATCCTACCACCATTAATTATCGTCATTTTAGTGTAGGTCCAAAACGTGCGCCATGAAGGATAAGAAACTAGCGTCGCGCCACGGCGGTCATGCCTATGGGCACGCGTGATGACCTGCGCTCAATATTGGATGACGTCAGGGGGCGCGCTCGTTGAATTTCCAGTTGGACAAATTCGTCTGCTCGTCGAGCACGTGGTAGGCAATGTCGTCGCTGTCAGACGCAGACTCGTGGTCCTACTCATCGTCTAACGAGTTTGACGACGCTTCGCCATTGGCAGAAGCTGAGCTTGCGAATGCTTTTAACCACTTTCAATTTCATCCGCTTCAGAGTAGCGAGTCGGGCGACAGTGACGGAAGCGGCGATGAAGAGGGACTTGCACACCGCATTGACCACGTTGAATGGTACGTGCATTCAACGAGCCTTCCGATTTTACATGTTTATCTTTGGGATAGTTTCTTATCTTGGTAGTGCCCGATGCTGTTGTGCACTAGACGCTAATATATCTGGACTCAACTACACGAATAGGCGCATGCACTTTGAAACAACGTCTCTGTTATCGCAGGTGCAGCTGCGGCCGCTGTGTTCCGATGGACACGGAACATGAGTCAGTCTGCTGTCGCGAACTGCAGCGTGTTGACGCGCTGATCGCCGCTGGCCCTGACTGCATAACTTCGCATCCTACAATTAGGCACGCGTGCCTGAATATACATGCAGGGGAGGTGGCCTGTTATGGATTCATGAAGGACCGCCCGTCTCAAGTAGAGGCCCCAGGAATCCACAGGTGTAGCACCAAACGCTGTTCAAGTGCCGTTTCTTTTTTCCTCCTTACTCGAAGCGTCCTCTTCCGAAGGACGCCCAGTCACACATAGGCTAGTTTTTGCATGTATTGAATGCATGGGGCCCGTGCCTCCGCTCCCCTCAATACTAGTAAAGGGGCCTGGCCCTGCTTACTGCATGGATCGCTCTCACTGCTCATTTATATGAAAATATGGTGTTTCATTGAAGAGATAAAGAACAAAGGCTGTGTATATTCAAGCCTGCGCATGCTCAATTTACAACACTTGCATTTGTCTCGTGTACGACTGTCGTCCGTTTCGACGCGCACAGCCATTTGCCAACTAGGCTAACAAAGTAACCCATCGGTATGTCTCTAATGTTGATTTTAAAATTTTGACCTTATCTACAACTTCTGCACCTTTACAACTATCCTAACGTTAAAAACATCTCTCCAATATTTTCAGGCGCTATAGGTACCCAGCGTACCGCCAGTTCGCGCGGTGGATTTGGCACCGCTTGGGCAGGCCAAACCGAGTCATTCTGCCCAGCTGTGTAGTCTCAACAATCAGGGACACATTACCCTCCAAAGCATAGTGTGGATTTAAGTATGCAGATTATTAAAATCAGCATTCACTTTTTTATATTGTTATTTTACTTATTCAAAAACAAAAGTTTGCACAGGATTTTAGGTCTGTGCATATGTGCAATAAATGTATGTCATCAGAATGTGTTGGTTTTACTCATTCGCACCTCAGAAATCACAAGAAATCAATAAGCACGGCTTCATTGATAAGCTGGCAGTAGCAGAGAATGGCCTTTCAGATTTCCACTGATCTGATGAGAATAGTAAAAAATGTTAAAAACCATACACCTTATATATGCAACATCACATCAGTAATATGTGCTACGCTTTAGCCAGTAATGGAAATCGCAGCATTTCATTTAGTAAAATGCATGTGCCTGATCACAAGTAGCGCCTGGAAAATGTGGCATCGTTTTGCTAATGCATAGTCACATAATTTCAATGTCTGCTACAGTTTCATCTCTAACTGCAGAACAAATATGCTGCAGGCAAACAAGGTTAACACCAGGTTGTCAATTATAACCAGATGTGATGAATAGAGACCGGATTTTAGGCAAATGCCTATTTTGTTCCTTGCGTTCCTATCGTGCCACATTGATATATGAGCACGAATTAGAGGTTAAGAAGGGCTTTTATTGTGTTTTTATAGTGCCTATAAATGCCTATTTTCGGCGTTCGTGCCTAAATGCCTATAAGTGCCTATAAATGCCTATTTTCCAAATCGGTGCCTATATGAACACTATTTAACCTCAAATTTCACTTTCGAGTGCAGTTTGAGACCGTTATTCATGTTCCCGGGCAACATCGACCTTTAAGAACACCATGGGAGGAGTCAAACTAGCCCTCTAGTTCAATCAACTTTCGGAAAACAACCGCTAGCAGCCGTAAAATGGGACGCGCCGGCAATCTTACGCCAACGCGCTGACTGTCGCGAGCGGCTGGAGGAGGGGTTTAGGAGAGGAAAAGACGCTATTTCTGCAACCCTAAATGGGAGCACGTCTCGTCTGCTATAGAATGGGGAGAGGGAAATAAGGATGGGAAGAGGAGAGTGGCGTCCATGGCCGAAGACGCGGCGGGTGGCTTCTACAGCCGTTTGTCCATTCCAGTGTCCTCATGGAAGTGAACCACATTGAAGACATGGGTGTGGCAGTGGGTAGGTAAGAGTAGGTCCCTCTGTGCAGCCGCGGGAAGGTGGCGAAGGAATGCGAAACCGTAGAGTGCCGTCAGGAGAAAGGAGAGTGTAAATCAAAAGTAAGAAAACTGTGATGTGCACGCGGCTTGGTTTTCTTTGTAATTGATTTTTAGGGGAGATGCGATTCGGAAAACAAGTTGCGTTAATCTGTAGCCTAGGGCAATGAAATTCTTGCGGTACATATAGGCTTTTATGCTGATTTCAAATATGTAATTAGTTTTATAGTAAGTTGCATAGTTTTCGTTTTGTGCCAGGACAGTGTGTAAAGTATAGTTCGTTTTGGACAAACTTTTTATGCCACTGAACTTTTACGGTTCTGAGCCATTAATGGCTCATATTGCTCCACATTAACTCTGGAATGCAATTAATTATCAAGAATGTACGTATAAAACATTTTGATGGTCGAGAAAATTGAAATGCGAGAATTCTTAGAATCCTCAGCCCATACTAATTGCTTACTTTAGGGTTGTAATAATTATACAGGTGATATCAAGTTTTAAAGGAGATACTTGCACCCTTCACATGTTAAGAAATATGTGGGCAAAATTTCATCCCGGTCGGGCTATCAGAAGTACCAAAAACATGGATGTCCAAACTCAAGAAGTTGCCCAAAAATGTATCTTGAGAAAAACGCATTTTAAAGGTGTAAGTGAAAGCTCATCTATGCGGAAAAGATGTTATTTAAGATGATTTATTCCATCATGAGAGTTTGGCAATCATGGCTATTTTGAGCATGTGGCTTTAGTGAACCCCCTCATGCGAAATGCAATGGCAAGCAGCAGCCAGATGACGATTTCCAGTGGACTCTAGAAAATGAGCACTTTTTAGTTTTTTAGTAGCCACCTTGTACTCTTTAAAAGCGATTTTAAACTACTTCGAGTTTAATTACAATCTTCAGTTTTTTTTTTGTCGTGAAAGTAGAGAAACTAAACTTGTGAAAGCAAATAAAAACGAAAAATATGTAATTGTGGAACAAAACTTGCGTTTTTCAACTTGCATCTCCCTTTAAAGGGCCCTTCACCAGATCACGTGATAAATTGTAGTTAGACACTGAAAGTTGTTGCGTGCCCAATGAAGAGCGCTGGATCACAATAATATTTGATGTTGGCTCATTACGAGCCGCGAAGCCATGACGCGAGGAGGCGTCATGCGCGCGCAAGGTCACGTGCGCATGACGTGCATGAGCCAGGTAGTGCACGCAAGCGGTGTTGTGTCGTTTCGGCGTTCTATGTAGTGTACTGCCTGTTTCTGTGGGATGGATCCCCTCAGTGCGCGCGCGTTTGGAGAGGCTGTCCCAGGGATCATGTATCCTTACCGCGATACACCGCGTCGCACAGCTGCAACTGCTGTTAGGGATGGTGCAATTAAAATGCGCAAAGCGTTGTCAGGGCTGGCGACAGCGCGGCGCGGGAGCGGCGAAAACACGAACGCATACGAAATGGAGGCAGATTAGTCTCACCTCTCGCTGCGAGTCGAAGTAAAAATAAAAATAAAAAACGCACACACATCCCGCTTGTGTGTTGTTATTTCTATCAAATTTCATTCATCTTTCAAGCAACAGATTGCACAAATTACACATGTCGCCTCGAATAATTTTCGCAGTGTCACGCGCTACTGCGAGCGATGTCAGAGCACCAATGTCTACGTAGAGGAGCGACGTCAAAACTCAGATAACTACGCAGGACCATTCTTTGTTGTACGTCAACCTCTCCATCTTGGGTCGCGCGCCTGCAAAAAGGGCAAGCGGCATTCATTTTGAAATGTGACATCTTTCCACGGCGCGCAGCGTTGCGAATCTTGGCAGACGGGATCGAGAGCGCCCAGTCCATGCAAAACAGTGGTCAGCTCAAAATGCTCAGACGTGGTGAGAGGCCCTTTAAAGGTGTTTACCGACGGCGGAGCAACTAACCCTACGCGATTAGACCCGGACAATACGAGGCATCCCTCTGTTCTGGTCATTTAACGGTCCAACTATCTGCTTCTGTGCATGCCGAAAATAAAGAGATCCAGGAGTGTGTTGATCCCCCCGGTGGACACTTGACTCACAACGACACAATAAAAGGAGCGATTGTGTTCTACGAACCGTGCGGGAAAAAGGACATTTGCATGGCTATGTTCAACCGTAGGCGCCTTTCTGCCATCATAAAGAGTAACGTATATTTCTTTCCTGTCGTAAATTCAGGTCGGTACGTCTTTGTTTGAATTATTTTGAATTTATATAAAAATTTATCGTGCCTATATTTACGATTTTGGGAGCCTAAAACGTTGTCTTGCCTGCCTATTTTTGGCGCCTAAAACGCGCTTTTTTAGTGCCTAAAAATCCGGCCTCTAGTGATGAATATTAGGAGCGCAGCAGTGCAATTATGTAGACACATGATACTTTTGAATTGTGTTTATTGAAGCAGCTTACCCTAAAATCCCCAGAGAAGTCGCACTCCCGATAGATAACACACCTTTGCTTCTGGCACTATAGTCTACTTTTTCAAGAACACCAATAAATAAGCCACCACTAACAATACCATTTTTCCTTTTATTGAAAACGTCCTTCGGGAGACCTGGGCAAACTTTCACTGAGCTGCGATAGAGACATCGAAACGGACCCCGCAGGGGCGTCTGCGCAAGCAGGCGTTTGGTGAGTGGCGTCACCACGGACCTGAGCCAACGAGGGGGTTTCGATCCCATCCCACGCGTAGCCGTGCGTGGCTTAGCCGTGTCCGGGGAAAAGGGGATCCTGGGGGTTGAGCCAATGCCGGGTGATTGGACCTTTAAGGCCCCCCGGCAAAGGCAACACGCCCCTTTGGCCCCGGCTTCACGTAGACGGCACCCCCTGGGCTGACCCACCCAGGGGGAAATCGGCAGTCGCCTTTTCCTGTCTCTCTCTCTCCCCTCATCTTCGTCTTTCTCTCTCACTTTCTATCTGTCCTGTCTTCTCCTCACTTCTTTTTACTTCCGTATTCCTGGGCGGCAAGGGTTAACCTGGTGTCGATATCCAACCTTGGGTAGACATATTAGGTTATAGCAGCCATGTACAGCTGGCGCTTACGTTTCCTCCGCGTCTCGTAGCGTCCCCTCGTTGGGCTCGGAGGTGGGCGGCTGGCATGGCTGCCGAATAAACAACACTATTCATGGGATCACCTACCCCCCTTCCGAACCGATCGCCCCTCCAAGAGGTGGCGCACCGATGCTATCTTCGAACTTCTGCCCACCAAGAAAGACAACTTCCCCAAGTATCACATCATTCACTGCGACAACACAGAAAAGAAGGCCAGAAACATATCACCGTTTCTTGTATTGAAATGTCTTATCGAAACACTAGGCGCGGGCTACAAAGCCAACAAGACCGCCAGTGGTGACCTCCTGCTCGAACTCAAAGATCACACACAATATCAGAGACTGCGCAACCTTACAGCATTTGGCGATCAGCCCATTACCATCACACCACACCGAACACTGAATACCGTGAAGGGTGTCGTGTCCGATGGCGACCTCATGGATCTGACCGATGAAGAACTTTTGACAGGATGGAAAGATGAGAACGTCATCCAAGTGCAACGTATAACGATAAGAAGGGACAACAAAGAAATCTCCACGAAACATATAATACTTACTTTTGGTTCTACATCACTTCCGTCTGAAATAGTAACAGGCTATATGAAACTGCCCGTGAGACCATACATTCCCAACCCGCGGCGTTGCTTTAAGTGCCAGCGGTTTGGGCATAGCTCCCAGAGCTGCCGAGGACAACTTACCTGCGAGAAGTGCGGCACCACAGGACACTGTGCTGACGATGAATGCAATTCCCAGGTTCACTGTGCCAACTGTGATGGTGACCATCTGGCATATTCCAGGTCCTGTGTGGCCTGGAAGAGGGAAAAAAGAAATAATAACTACGAAGATCAAGCTCAACATCAGCTTTCGTGAAGCTAGACAGCGTGTTTCCCCGCATTTTGCAGGGAACACGTACGCCGAAGTGGTGCGAGGGGGGGTCAGCACCACTGCGGCCTCCGGCGATGGCCCGTACCACGCCTAGCGTGCCGAGGCAAACGCCACCCGCCCCCAAGGTGGGAGCAGCCTCGGCTGCCCCACCCTCCCCGAAATCGGCCCCACCAAAGGCCCCTGCGAACCCTGGCAGCAGCCAGGGCAGCACACAAGCCAAAGAGGTCCCCACGACCTCTGGCCCGGTGGGGTCGAAGGCTTCGTCCAGCGCGACGAAGCCTACCCTTCGGAAACCCCGCTCGGTAGAGCGACTGTCCATCGCCTCGGCAGACGCGATGGACACATCCAGCCCACCGGCGCAGCCTGCGCCTAAGGACACACACACACATTCAAGCACACACACACACATTCAAAATGGACAACATATTACAGTGGCACGCTAGAGGACTCTTACACAATCTCGACGACATACAAGAGCTCCTTATAAAATTTCGTCCAAAGGTGCTGTGTGCACAGGAGACTCACTTAAACCCTAAACACACAAATTTCCTACGACAGTATGTCGTTTTTCGCAAAGACCGCTAGGATGCCCTCGCATCATCGGGCGGTGTTGCAATCATAGTCGACAGAAACGTAGCATGCCAGCACTTTTCACTCCGAACGGCACCTGGAGGCAGTGGCCGTGAGAGCTATAATTGCAAAAAAACTCATTACGATATGCTCAATATACATACGCCCACACTACCAGCTGCACAAACACGAATTCCAATCTTTTATTGACGAGTTGCCCGAGCCTTACCTCGTTCTCGGCGATTTTAATGCGCACAGCAGCCTGTGGGGCGACTCTCGCATCGACGCGCGAGGCCGGCTGATTGAGAATTTCATCTTTTCCACAGGTGCATGCCTCCTAAACAAAAAAGAACCCACGTTTCTTAGCCTCGCAAATAACACATACTCCACCATCGATCTTAGCATCATCTCACCATCCATTTTAGTCGATTTTAACTGGGAAGTGGTTAAGAACCCCTATGGGAGTGACCACTTCCCAATACTTCTCAAAACACATCAAAATGAATGTCCGCCTCAGGTTCCTGTGTGGAAGGTTGACAGAGCCAATTGGGAGGATTTCCACAACCTCACTAAGATCTCGTGGGCGGACTTCTCTGGTTTTAGTATTGACGCTGCTATCGAGTATTTTACTGCTTTTATTATCAACGCGGCTACTAAATCCATACCACAAACTAGCGCCACAAGTAAACGTCGTGTTCCCTGGTGGAACGACGACTGCCGCCAGGCTCGGAGGAAACAAAATAAAGCGTGGGGGCTTCTGCGCGATTCGCCCACAGCAGAAAACCTCGTCAATTTTAAACAGGTGAAATCGCAAGGACGAAGGACGCGCCGGCAGGCTAGAAGGGACAGCTGGCAAAAGTTCATATCGGGTGTGAACTTTTATAGAGATGAGGCTAAGGTGTGGAAGAGCGTAAAGAAAATAAAAGGTCAACCAACGTACTCCGCACCCTTAGTGGACACTCAGGGGGAAAGCTTGGAAGACCAAGCTGACTCTCTGGGAGCACATTTTGAATTTGTATCCAGCTCGACACACTATTCAGACACCTTCCAAAGGTACAAAACGAGATTGGAACAACAAAGATTAGATAGAATCTCTACAAATAATGAGGCGTATAATGAACCATTCCGCTTAGCAGAGCTACAGGCAGCACTCACCTGTTGCAACAAATCTGCTCCAGGTTCTGATCGAATCGTATACGATATGCTCAAACACTTACCCCAGGAAACGCAAAAAACATTACTCTCATTGTACAATGCCATATGGTTTTCCGGAGAGATTCCTAGCTCCTGGAAAGAGGCTATTGTGATCCCTGTTCTAAAACAGGGCAAGGATCCATCCTCCGTCACAAGTTACAGACCGATCGCCTTAACTAGTTGCTTGTGTAAACTTCTTGAAAAAATGATGAACCGCCGACTAATACATTTCCTAGAATCAAATGAACTGCTTGACCCACACCAGTGTGGTTTTCGAGAGGGTCGATCCACCACTGATCATCTCGTCCGCATTGAGGCACAAATCCGGGAAGCTTTCGTACACAAACAATTTTTTCTCTCTGTCTTCCTGGACATGGAAAAAGCTTACGACACAACTTGGCGGTTCGGAATACTCAGAGATCTGTCCCATTTAGGTGTACGAGGTAGGATGCTGGACATAATAGAGAGTTATTTGTCGGATCGCACATTCCCTGTCCGAGTGGGAAATGTGCTGTCGCGAACATTTGTACAAGAAACGGGAGTACCTCAAGGTGGTGTCCTCAGCTGCACACTTTTTATTGTTAAGATGAATTCGCTGCGTCTGTATATCCCACGAAATATGTTTTATTGCACGTACGTAGATGATGTACAAATAGGATTTAATCGTGCAACCTGGCGACGTGTGAGCGACATGTTCAGCTTGCTCTAAACAAGGTGGTCAAATGGGCCGATGATAATGGTTTCAGCCTTAATCCTCAAAAAAGTACATGTGTCCTTTTCTCGAGAAAGAGAGGCTTGCACACCGATCCCGACATAGACCTACATGGTGAACGTCTGTCTGTAAAAAACGGAGCATAAATTTTTAGGCTTAATCTTAGACACAAAGTTAACGTTTGTATCACACCTCAAATATCTCAAAAACAAGTGTATGAAAGCAATAAATGTCTTAAAGGTCCTGTCACGTACAACATGGGGCAGTGACAGAAAATGTCTCCTAAACCTCTACAAAAGTCTTATACGTACACGCCTAGATTATGGAGCCATTGTCTACCAGTCTGCCACAGCAAGCGCACTGAAGATTCTTGATCCTGTTCATCATCTGGGCATTCGCCTCTCTACAGGTGCCTTTCGAACGAGCCCTGTAGAAAGCCTCTACGTTGAGTCAAACGAGTGGTCGCTCCACCTGCAGAGGTCTTACATATCATTTATATATTATCTGAAAGTGAACGCAGACAAGGAACACCCCACACACTCCACAATCAATGATCTGTCCAGTGCTGTCCTATTTGACCACCGTCCCTCGGTAAGACAGCCCTACTCACTTCGCGTGAGGGGCCTAGCTGAGGAAACATGTGTACCAGTTCTTGAACACTGTCTGATGGCTCCTGCCGCACATCTGCCGCCGTGGCAATGGCAGGTCATAGAGTGTGATGTATCCTTCGTAGATGTTACGAAACATGCACCTATTGCACATATCCGCACATACTTCCAGGAACTCCAACACAAATACACTTGCTCAGAATTCCTTACAGATGCCTCGAAGTCTAGCACATGTGTGTCTTATGCAGCAGTTGGTCCATCCTTTTCAAAGGCCGGCGTTGTACACCCGAGTACAAGTATTTTCAGTGCAGAAGCTTATGCGATACTTGAGGCCGTTCAACACATTAAACAAATAAAACTACAAAAAGGCAGTAATATATACTGATTCCCTGAGCGTGGTGAAAGCGCTGAAAAGTCTAAAAAAGCACAAAAACCCTGTCCTTGTCGCCCTCTACTCACTCTTATGCACAATATACACACTCAAACAGCATGTCGTAGTGTGCTGGGTGCCAGGGCATCGCGAGATCCAAGGAAACGTGCTGGCGGACCAGCTAGCGGCATCCGTCCACGAAAGCATTCCCAATACAAACATAGCTATCCCTGCACTAGACCTAAAATCCTTCCTTAAAAGAAAGCTCCGGGCCTTTTTGGCAGAGCTCATGGGATAGGCACACACAGAATAAACTATACGTTATCAAGCCGTATCTCGGTAATTGGCCACCAGTATCCAAGTCACGCCACACACAAGTAACACTTACCAGACTACGAATAGGACACACACATACCACACATGCATACCTTTTGAATGATGGCGATCCACCTTCATGTGAACACTGTGGTGAACCACTCACACTCCTTCACATTCTCATCCAATGCAGTGCATTAGACCGTATTAGGAAAAAGCACTTCCCACTAGCTTACCAAAAACAAATGCCACTGCATCCTCAAATGTTCATAGGCAAAGAACCGATTTTTTAAATATGAGGCTTTATACGCGTTTTTAAAAGACATTCCCAGCTTTCACGTTATTTACCCAGGAAATCCGTAGCACGACCTCTGGAAAGAGGCTGCTGCTACGGTAGCTATAACAGGATAAGCACATGCCTCAAGGCCCTTGGGCACAAGGGTGCTGAAGAGGCGTTCGTGCTAACATCAAATCCCCACAATAATGTCACCCCGATCACTTGCCATTCATTTTCCCTATGCACATTTCACGTCACTTTCATGATTTTAATATTTCTGTGTTTTTTACCCGCTTATAGCGCGAGGAATTTTAGGCCCCTATACAGCCACTTAACACCACCATTGTTCACACCTTTACGTACCGTCATATATAACGGATTATTGTTACGTTTTCTTCATCTTTCATGGCGCTCTTTGGCCAAGTATGGCCCTTGCGCCAATAAAATCCACATATCATCATCAACATCGAAACGGAATCTCAAGAAGTGATCAGGATAAGATGTAACTGACTTTGCATGCAAGGCTTGTGCGGCTCCAAGAGGGGAACTTGCCGCCTGTTTCTCACTTGACCTAGTGAGCATGGTGTATCAACCACGCTCCCTAGGTCACAAGATGCTTTAGAAATGCCCCGCAGGGGCGGCTGCGCGAGCAGGCGTTTGGTGAGCGGCGTCACGACGGACCCGAGCCGACGGGGGGGGGGGGTTCGACTCTCTCCCACGCTTAGCCGTGCGTGGCTGAGCCGTGTCCGGGGAAAAGGGGATCCTGGGGGGTTAAGCCGACGCCGGGTGATTGGACCTTTAAGGCCCCCCGGCAGAAGCAACACACCCCTTTGGCCCCAGCTTCACGTAGACGGCACCCCTGAGCTGACCCACCCAGGGGAAATCGGCAGTCGCCTTTTCCTGTCTCTCTCTCTCCTCACAGCTTCGCCTTTCTCTCTCACTTTTAATCTATCCTGTCTACTCCTCGCTTCTAGTTACTTCGAACTTTCCTGGCGGCAAGGGTTAACCCTGTGTAGCATATCCAGCCTTGGGTATATATATGTGGTTATAGTGGCGGTGTATAGCTGACGTCTGCAGGCTTTTAAGCCTGCAACGTCCCCCTGTTGGGCGCGGTGGTGGGTGGCTACCACCGCCGCCGAATCTTGAAACACTGGTATGGCAGAATCCTTCCCACACCTTCTAGATCGCACTCCCCCAATGAGGTCGCACCGATGTAGCATTGTAATTTAACCTCCGATCCGACTTGGACCACTTTCCTCGTTTCCACGTTTTACACAATGAAGGAACAACAAGTATGCGCAAACTGTCCCCTTTGTTGGTGTCGAAAACTCTAGTAGAAGCAATTGGCAAAGACTACAAAGCATCAAAAATGACAAGCGGAGACCTTCTGATCGAATTAAAAAAGAAAGCCCAAATAGAAAAGTTGTACGATCTTGTCAGCATCGGCAACACTGATGTCAGGATCACTGCACACCGTTCACTGAACACCTGTAGGGGCGTCATCTCAGAGGAAGACTGCCTGAGCCTGAGTGACGAGGAGCTCCTCGAGGGCTTTCAAGACCAAAATGTAATCAAAGTACAGCGTATCACAATCAGAAGAAACAGCGAACAGCTCCCAACTAAGCACATTATTCTCACGTTTGGAACAAGCAATCTCCCCAGCTCCCTTGACGCAGGATACCTGAAGATCAATGTCACACCTTACATACCGAACCCGACGCGCTGCTTCAATTGCCAAAGGTTCGGCCACGCATCACAATCATGTAGAGCCCCGCTGAGGCGTCTGCGCGAGCAGGCGTTTGGTGTGTGGCGACACGACGGACCCGAGCTAACGGGGGCGTTTCGACCTCCTCCCACGCCTAGCCGTGCGTGGCTGAGCCGTGTCCGGGGAAAAGGGGATCCTGGGGGTTGAGCCGACGCCGGGTGATTGGACCTTTAAGGCCCCCCTCCCCGGCGGAGGCAACACACCCCTTTGGCCCGTGCTTCACGCAGACGGCACCCCTGGGCTGACCCACCCAGGGGAAATCGGCAGTCGCCTTTTCCTGTCTCCTTCTCTCCCTATATCTTCGTCTTTCTCTCACTCTTTTATTCTTTTCTGTCTTCTCCTCTCTTCCATTTACTTCTAGTTTTCCTGGCGGCGAGGGTTAACCTTGTGTATCATATCCAGTCTTGGGTATGTATATTTGGTTATAGTAACAGCGTACGGCTGGCGTCGTGCAGGCTTGTTCACAAGTCCAGCCGCGTCCCCTTGTTGGGCTCCGTGGTGGGCGGGCGGCGCTGTTGCCGAACACACTAATTTTTTATGGCTTCCCAAGCATCCACCATCATTGATCGGTCTCGTAAAACAGGCCGCACCGAAGAAACTTTCCATTTCTCCACACAGACTATAATAGGATTCCCAAAGTACCACGTAATTCACAGTGCAAACACACCCGCAAGAAAGCTGTCCCCATTTTTGGTGGCCAAATGCATCAAGGAAAAGATCGGACCGACGTACAAAGCCTCAAAAATGTCGAGCGGTGACATCCTGCTCGAACTAACTGAAAGAGAACAAGTGCCGAAGCTACTCGAACTAGCCAGTATTGGTGAAACTACGGTTACAATCTCTGTCCACAGGTCCCTGAATACCAGCAGGGGAGTAATATCCGAAGACGACTTCTTGAGCCTCAGTGACGAAGAGCTCCTTGAGGGTTTTCAAGACCAAGGAGTGATAAAAGTTCAGAGAATAGTCATCCGCCGCAACGACCAAGAAATTCCCACCAAACATGTCATACTTACCTTTGGCACAAGTGAAATGCCCACCTCTCTTTTGGCTGGGTATGTGAAAATCAATGTCAGACCGTACATCCCAAACCCCAGACGCTGTTATAAATGCCAAAGATTCGGTCACGCATCCCACACATGCAGAGGAAAGGAAACATTCTCCAAATGCAGCGCCAACGACCACACTTCCGAAAATTGCACTTCATCGCCACTTTGCGTCAACTGTAAGGGAGATCACCCAGCGTATTCTCGGTCATGCCCATTCTGGAAAAATGAAAAAGAAATCATCGCTTTAACCATCAGTGAAAAGATCTTGTTTTACGAAGCGCGGAAACGGTTATCTCACCTTTTCCAGAGAAGTTACGCCGATGTGACGCAGTCGGGGGCAGCGTCACAAAGGCCTGAAATGTCCTCCGGGTCCACACAAAGTGGTCCGGTTGTGACTCCTTCCGCCCCCTTGATGGAAGCAGCGTCTGCTGCCCCATCCACCTCAAAGGGCCTGGAGACTCCGGTCTCGCTGGGCCCTAAAATCAATCGAGTACCAAGGCCTGAGACCCGCGTCTCAGTGCCGAGCTCCCGATCTTCCAGCGCCTCTGGCAGGGCGATGGAGGTCGATCCAAAGACCTCGGTGTCACCGACACCGAAAGACAAGCGCTCCCTGGAGCGCGCCAAACAGGAAAAGGTCCCAATCACCATGAAAAGCAAGCGATAACCAAAATGGTTATCGCATTTGTCTGTAGTTCAATTCTTAATAATGTCACCTATCATATTTAGTTTTAACCGAACAATCCCCACAAGTACATTTGCTTAATTTTATTTCATCATGGCTTTTATCGTACATTGGAACTGTAGAGGTTTAATTCATAATTTAGGTGACGTAAAGGACATCATCAACCAGTTCTCACCAGTGGCTTTTTGCCTCCAAGAGACAAATCTTGGTGCAAAACATGACAATTTCCTAAAAGGGCTTTACAGTTGCCCGAAAGGACCGCGAACATTGCAACCGCCTTTCGGGAGGAGTAGCCATAGTTGTGCAAGGCAGCATTCCTACACGAGATGTCCAAATTAACACATCTCTCGAGGCCATAGCCGTCACCATTCTATCATACAAAACCATCACCATCTGCTCGCTGTATATTCCACCTCACACCCTTTTTACCACTAAAAACCTAGAAAATCTAGTGGAACAGTTACCAAAACCATTTATTTTAGTTGGGGATTTTAATGCTCACTCCACGCTTTGGGGTAGCGAAAAAACTGATGCTAGAGGGCAGGTTGTTGAAGATTTCGTTTTGTCAAACGATATTTGCCTTCTGAACTCCGGTGCTTTCACCTACTTTTCACCAACCTCACGCACTTTTAGTTGTTTAGATCTTGCCCTATGTTCACCGTGTCTTTTTAGCGATCTTAAATGGGAGGTTCTCAACACGTCGTACGGTAGTGATCATCAACCCGGCATCATAAAACTCGTACCATCTTACCCAACTTTAACTAGCAAGCCACGCCGGTGGAAACTGCAGTTCGCGAACTGGCCAGTTTTTACAGAAAATGCCAAGCTCGATGAAGCTTTCTCATCAGAACTTTCTGTTGAGGAACTGAACGAAAAGTTCGTTAAAGTACTAATTTTAGCAGCAGAAAAGGCAATACCGCAGTCATCCGGCATCGTACGTAAGAGACTTAACCCTTGGTGGACAAGCGAGTGTACTGACGCCAAAAAACAACAAAATAAGGCCTGGGGAATTTTGCGAAGATACCCCACCTACACCAACCTCATCAACTTTAAACAGGCAAAAGCCAGAGCCCGATTGATTCGAAGGCAGGCGGAAAAGGTTTCATGGCAGAAATACATAACATCAATAAACAGTTCAGTCACATCTAAACATATGTGGGACCAGGTAAGGAAGTTTAAAGGAGAGTACTCCTCCTACATAATACCACTCCTCACAAGTCCAGACACACAAACAACACTAGAAGACCAGGCCAACCTATTAGGCGAACACTTTTACTAGGTGTCATGTTCAGCAAATTACACCAATACATTCCTGAAATACAAAGAAAATGCAGAAAAACAAAGACTACCTACTACCAGTACCTCAAATGAATCGTATAACCTTCCGCTTACACTGCACGAATTAAACAGAGTACTTTCCGCCGGTAAAAAAACGGCAACAGGGCCTGACCAGGTACACTACACAATGTTGGCACACCTATCCCAAGCATCGGCGCAGGCACTTCTCCAGTTTTTTAACAAAATATGGGACTCTGGCGTAATGCCTGAAGATTGGAAAAATGCAATAGTTATACCTTTCCTCAAACCTGGTAAACCCCCCAACATCCCCAAGTAGCTACAGGCCCATTGCGTTAACAAGCTGCCTAGCAAAAACATACGAAAGCATCATAAATATAAGACTCACCTTCACTCTGGAGTCAGAGCGTCTAATAGACCCACACCAGTGCGGATACAAAAAGGGCTGTTCCACCACTGACCATCTCGTTAGGCTGGAACAAGAAATACGACAAACATTTCTACACAAACAGCTCTGTCTCGCCGTCTTCTTTGACTTAGAGAAAGCATATGACACAACCTGGAGATATGGGATTCTCAGAGATCTAGCAAACTTGGGGATTTGCGGAAGAATGCTTAACTGCCTACGTAATTTCCTATCTAATAGAACATTTCAAGTACGTCTGGGTACGGTATTATCACGAATATTTGTCCAAGAAAATGGTGTACCATAGGGTTGCGTTCTGAGCACCACTCTTTTCATTGTCAAAATGAACTCCATCAACAGTGCTATACCCCCCTACAGTCATGCACTCTATCTACGTTGACGATCTCCAAATCGCTTACCGTGCCTCCAGCCTATCATCCTGTGAAAGGCAACTCCAAATTACAATAAATCAACTCACGAAATGGGCCGACCAAAATGGTTTCCGCTTTTCAACCCAAAAAACCACCGCTGTTCTCTTTACACAAAAAAGAGGGTTGTTCCCTGACCCTGTTCTTAAACTAAATAACATCGAAATGCCGGTAAAACAAGAATATAAATTTCTTGGAATCACATTCGACCGAAAACTGAATTTTCTGGCACACATAAACGCTCTGAAAACTAAGGCAAACAGAGCACTCAACGTTCTCAAAGTGCTTTCACATAAGCACTGGGGTTCCGATCGACTCTGCCTTATACGTATTTACCGATCTCTTGTACGCAGCATTTTAGACTACGGTTGCGTTGTCTACGACTCAGCGCGAGACTCATACATTCGCCGTCTTGACCCTGTACACAACCTCGGTCTCCGTCTGTCCACTGGTGCCTACAGAACATCGCCTGTGCAGAGTCTATACGTAGAATGCAACGAGCCTCCTCTGTGTCATCGAAGAGCATTACTAACCCTGTCATATGTTTTAAGAATAAGGTCGTCACCTGAACACATCTGCTACGAAATTGCCACACATTGTAACTCGCGCTTACACTACCTAAACAAACCGAACCTAATCGAACCACTTGTCCTGCGCTTCGAGGAACATTGCCACATTTATGCCATCCCTGAAGGAGCACTACACGTCGCCATTAAACCACCAAGACTGCCGCCATGGTTCGACCTGTCACAGCTTTGCGAGTTTTCGCTAAGCCGTTTCAACAAAAAAAAGCACTCCACCAGAACACATAATTCAAGAATTCTATACACTTCAGCACGAATATAGGTATTACGAAGAATTTTACACAGATGGCTCAAAAACAGAAAACCATGTGGGTATTGGGATCGCCACAGCGGAAAGTGCAGTTTGTGTGAGAGTACCTCGTAGTTTTTCCATTTTTTCAGCTGAAGCCTATGCCTTGAGTGAAGCAGTTCGGAAAATCATCGCTGGCAAATACAAGAAAGCAATCATATACACCGACTCACTAAGCACACTAAAAGCACTACATATAAAATCCGAATGTGAGCCAATAGTGGGTGACATTTTAAACATGGTATATTTAAACAGCCAGACAGTTTCCATCCGTTTCTGCTGGGTCCCAAGTCATGTTGGGATACCTGGAAACGAAAAAGCAGATAAGTATGCTTTCTTGGCAGCCCACAATACAGTAGCAAAAGTGAAAATTCCCCTTAAAGATATCCAGAGAACAACTCGCCTGGCTCTACTAGCAAAATGGCAGCGACAGTGGGACACCTGCACGAATAACAAGCTCCACCTGGTGAAGCCCATACTCGGGGAATGGAAGACCTGCCGTCACCAACAACGGTTTATCGAAGTTGTATTATGCCGACTTCGCATTGGACACACACACTTGACGCACAACTTCTTACTCGCAAAGGAAGAACAACCAACGTGTGAAATATGCCAAGAACCGTTAACACTTATGCACATCCTAATCACATGTCCGAACATTGAAACACAGAGACAAAAACATTTCAGCAAACTATACAAACAACACGTACCTTTACACCCTGCTTTGTTTCTAGATGACCCTGTAGTACCCCTGCCTGACGTGCTAAGCTTTCTGAAAGAATGTAATTTGTTAAATAAGCTTTAAAAGTTCATCATTTCAGTGTCCATTACTGAACGTCTTGTGTCTGGCGCAGCATAGCCTCAGCTACTTTTGCGCCATAAAAACCAAATTAACTAACTAATCATGTAGAGGTAAAGAGACATCTGCCAAGTGCAGCGCCAATGACCACCCATCTGAGAACTGTAAAGAATCCCCGTGTTGTGTCAACTGCCAGGGTGATCACCCGGCCTATTCTCGTTCCTGTCCTTGCTGGAAGAAGGAAAAGAAGGTGATTTCGCTCACCATAAAAGAGAAAATTTCATTTTTTGAAGCGAGGAAGAGGCTCGCATTCTTGCCTCTGAAAAGCTTTGCCAGCGTGGTGCGGCAGGGGGGCAGCACCACAACGGCCTCGGGAGCCTACAGGGTCCACGGTCAGTGGTCCTGTAGCAGCTCCACCTGCCCCCTTGGTGGTAGCAGCCACTGCTGCTCCATCAACATCGTCCAAAATGAGCCTGCAGACTCCGTCTGTGCAGGGTCCGCGGCTCAATCGAACGCCAAGGCCTAAGACGCGCGTCTCCGCGCCGAGCTCTCGATCTTCCAGCGCCTCTGGCAGGGTGATGGCGGTCGATCCGAAGACCTCGGTGTCATCGACACCGAAGGACAAGCGCTCCCTCGAGTGCGCCAAACAAGAAAAGGTCCCAATAACCATGAAAACCAAGCGATAACCAAAACGGTTATCGCATCTGTCTGTAGTTTCAGTCCTTAACAATGTCACCTATCATATTTAATTTTAACCGAACAATCCCCACAAGTACATTTGCTTAATTTTATTTCATCATGGCTTTTATCGTACATTGCAACTGTAGAGGCTTAGTTCATAATTTAGATGACATAAAGGACATCATCAAGTTCTCACCAGTAGCTTTTGCCTCCAAGAGACAAATCTTGGTGCAAAACACGACCATTTCCTAAAGGGCTTTACAGTTGCCCGAAAGGACCGCGAACATTGCAACCGCCTTTCGGGAGGAGTAGCCATAGTTGTGCAGGGCAGCATTCCTACGCGAGATGTCCAAATAAACACATCTTTCGAGGCCATAGCCGTCACCATTCTATCATACAAAACCATCACCATCTGCTCGCTATATATCCCACCTCACACCTTTTTCACCACTAAAAACCTACAACATCTAGTGGAACAGTTACCAAAACCATTTATTTTAGTTGGGGATTTTGATGCTCATTCCACCCTTTGGGGTAGCGACAAAACTGATGCAAGAGGGCAGGCTGTTGAAGATTTCATTTTGTCAAACGATATCTGCCTTCTCAACTCCGGCGCTTTTACCTACTTTTCACCAACCTCACGCACTTTTAGTTGCTTAGATCTTGCCCTGTGTTCACCGTGTATTTTTAACGATCTTAAATGGGACGTCCTCAACACGTCATACGGTAGTGACCATCAATCCGGCATCATAAAACTCGTACCATCCTACCCAACTTTAACAAGCAGGCCACGCCGGTGGAAACTGCAGCTCGCGAACTGGCCAATTTTCACAGAAAACGCTAAGCTCGATGAAGTTTTCTCATCGGAGCTTTCTGTTGAGGAACTGAACGAAGAGTTTGTCACAGTTTTAATCTTAGCAGCAGAAAAGTCGAGACCGCAGTCATCCGGCATCGTACGCAAGAAACTCAACCCTTGGTGGACAAGCGAGTGTACTGACGCCAAAAAACAACAAAATAAGGCCTGGGGAATTCTGCGAAGATACCCCACCTACACCAACCTCATCAACTTCAAACAGGCAAAAGCCAGAGCCCGATTTATTCAAAGGCAGACGGAAGAGGATTCATGGCAGAAATACATATCATCAATTAACAGTTCAGTCACATCTAAACACATCTGGGACCAGGTGAGGAAGTTTAAAGGAGAGTACTCCTCCTACACAATACCACTGCTTACAAGGTTTTCGTCGTCGCCCTCATGTTGCGTATAAAGTCCAAGTGAGTAACTTTTGTACGCGCATCGTATGCTGTACTCGGGAGTAAAAGCTCGCGAGCGCTAGCGACGAACACGGCTGAAGCATAGATGAAACAGGCTGCCCATCTCCGCCGCACGGAGGGAGCAGGCGATAACAGAGCGCATGCAATAACGTCACTCCGTGTGCGAGGCCTGCCGTCGATTGCTCCTAATCAGAAATCAAACGCCTTGTCCGTCTTTCGCTGGGCAAAGGAGTACTAACGGCCCCGCAGGGGCGTCTGCGCAAGCAGGCGTTTGGTGTGTGGCGACACCACGGACCCGAGCTAACGGGGAGGTTTCGACCTCCTCCCACGCCTAGGCGTGCGTGGCTGAGCCGTGTCCGGGGAAAAGGGGATCCTGGGGGGTTGAGCCGACGCCGGGTGATTGGACCTTTAAGGCCCCCCCGGCTGAGGCAACACACCCCTTTGGCCCCGGCTTCACGTAGACGGCACCCCTGGGCTGACCCACCCAGGGGAAATCGGCAGTCGCCTCTTCCTATCTCTATCTCCCCTCATCTTCGTCTTTCTCTCTCACTTTTATCTTTCCTGTCGTCTTCTCACTTCCATTTTCTTCCCTATTTCCTGGCGGCAAGGGTTAACCTTGTGTGGTTATCCTACCTCCGATAGTTATATAAGGTTATAGCGGCGATGCATGGCTGGCGACTCCAAGTGTTTGTTATTCAACCTTGTAGCGTCCCCTTGTTGGGCTCGGTGGTGGGTGGCCACCATCGCCGCCGAACTTTAAACGCTTCATATGGAAAACCCTTTTCCTGCACTCCCTGATCGCCGCCTGAAACGGTGGCGCACCGATGAGAACTTTACTTTTGCACAGCCTGAACAGACCTTTCCAAAGTACCACGTAATCCACAGTCAGAATGAAAACAAAACAGTCGGAGCAATTTCACCATTTCTTGCGTCCAAAACTCTCACAGAAGAAATTGGCCCAGGGTATAAAGTAACAAAGGTGGGCAGCAGCGATCTCCTCCTTGAAGTTCGCGACAAGACACAGTATGACAAGCTCTCGAAACTAGTAGCGTTTGGCGATATCCCAGTATCAGTGGGCCCACACAGGTCGATGAATACAGTGCGCGGTGTCATCTCTGACGATGACCTCCTCGAACTGTCTGAAAGTGAATTGCTGGAAGGTTGGCAGGAACAGAACGTAGTCAAAGTCCAAAGAATAACAATCAGGCGAGACGACAAACTTATCCCAACCAAGCACATCATCATAATCTTCGGAACTAGCAATCTGCCTGAATCGATTGAAACCGGTTACTGCAAGCTCCGTGTCAGACCTTATATACCCAATCCTCGTCGATGTTTTAAGTGTCAGCGTTTTGGACATGGATCACAAAACTGCAGAGGGCGCGCTACCTGCGCAAGTGTGCATCCAATGAACACACATCCGACACCTGCACCTCCGTAGCCCATTGTCCCAACTGTGAAGGAGACCATCCCGCCTACTCCCGATCATGCCCCACATGGAAAAAAGAGAAAGGAATCATAGAACTCAAGATCAAATTCAACATATCTTTCCAAGAGGCACGTAAACGGTTCTCCACACATAACCAGTCCGATCCCTCCTTCGCAGACGTGGCGCGCCGGGGCGCCGCGCCACGTTTTGCGGCGCCCGCGAAATTCACACAGATTGTGACCGCGGCCGCGCCAGCAGCGTCCCCGGCTGTAGTAGCCTGTGCTGCTCCGACCCCTGCCAAAGAGGGCCAGCAGACTCCAGAGTCTGCCGGACCCCGGGCCACTGCAAACGCAGTTAGGTCCGAAACCGCCACGAACGTGCCTGCCGAGCAGGCACCATTCACTACCTCACAAGAGGTGATGGATACCAGTCATTCTCCTCCGGTGCCTCAGACGCCGAAGGAAAGGCGCAGCTCCTTGGAGCGCGCCAAAAAAAGAAAAACCCCGCATCACAGGGCCCCCCAAAAGGCCCTGTAACCTAAGACAACACTTTTGTACACACAGCACCAAACTACATTAAAATGGATACACAAATTCTCCAGTGGAACGTCAGAGGATTGCTTAGAAACCTCGACGATGTCCAAGAACTCTTACATAAACATTCACCAAAAGTGCTGTGTGTACAGAAACACACCTGAAACACAAACACACCAATTTTCTACGCCATTATGTTATTTTTAGAAAGGACCGGGATGATGCTGTCGCGTCATCCGGTGGTGTTGCCGTGATAGTTAACCAAGGAACAGCCTGCACACATTTGCCACTTACGACATCCCTTGAGGCAGTAGCCGTCGCAGCCGTTATCTTCAACAAACTGGTCACGATTTGCTCCATTTACATACCTCCACACCACCAACTGAATAAACACGAATTCCAGTCATTAATAGACGAACTTCCAGAACCTTATCTCGTCCTTGGAGACTTCAATGCACACAGCAGTCTATGGGGTGACTCTCGCTGCGATGCGCGAGGTCGTATAATCGAACAATTCCTTTTCTCTTCTGGCGCATGTTTGTTGAATCAGAAAAAGCCAACATATTACAGCCTTGCTAACAATATCTACTCGTCCATAGATCTCAGCATTACATCCCCATCGCTCATGCCCTTACTCAAATGGGAAGTCATTGATAATCCTTACGGAAGTGACCACTTTCCCATAGTTCTGAGCACACTAATAGCAAATGAATGTCCTCCACAGGCCCCCCAACTGGCACATCGACAAAGCCGACTGGCA
Organism: Rhipicephalus appendiculatus; assembly: GCA_030522465.1. Classification (NCBI taxonomy): domain Eukaryota; kingdom Metazoa; phylum Arthropoda; class Arachnida; order Ixodida; family Ixodidae; genus Rhipicephalus; species Rhipicephalus appendiculatus. Next base: position 18,496 of record JALIZH010028579.1, on the reverse strand, counting down.
AAAGTTTCAGAAAGTTACTGTCTTAACTTGGAATGACATGTGTGCCTTAAGCATAGAAGCTGCTGTAGACTACTTTACAGCTTTTTTTGGTTGATGCTGCAATCAAATGTATTCCTCAAACAAGTGGACTGTCTGGGAAACGACGTGTCCCATGGTGGAACAACGAGTGTCGAAATGCGCGCAAAAAACAAAACAAGGCATGGAGGTTGCTTCGGGACTCGCCGACAGCTGAGAATCTCACCAATTTTAAAAACATAAAGTCTCAGGGCAGGAGAACGCGCCGACAGGCTAGAAGGGCAAGTTGGCAGAAGTTTTTATCAGGCATCAATTCTTACACACATGAGGCTAAAGTTTGGAACATGGTTAGTAGGCTAGTAGGACGACAAGCATATTCACTCCCTCTCGTAAACACACATATGAACAGCTTGGAAGACCAGGCGAACGCCCTCGGCACACACTTTGAACAGGTCTCCAGCTCGTCGCACTATTCTGAAGCGTTCCAGCGATACAAGAGCAGAATAGAAAAACAGATACTAGAGCGGAAATCCACAAAACACGAGGCCTACAATCAGCCTTTCTGTTTAGCCGAGTTACAGGCCTCGCTAAACTGCTGCAAGAAATCCGCCCCAGGTTCCGACCGTGTCGCATATGAAATGCTGAAATACCTGCCCTCTTAAACCAAAAAAGCCCTCCTTTCCCTGTATAACGCTGTATGGTTTTCTGGCGAGGTCGCCTCGGCCTGGAAAGAAGCCATCGTTATTCCGATCTTAAAACAGGGCAAGGACCCTTCCTCAGCTTCAAGCTATAGGCCGATAGCGCTAACGAGTTGTCTGTGCAAGGTATTTGAGAAAATGATAAACAGGCGACTAATACACTTTCTCGAAATAAACAACCTACTGGACCCATACCAGTGCGGGTTTCGAGAGGCCAGATCCACCACTGACCACCTTGTCCGTATCGAGGCACAAATTCGTGACGCTTTCGTCCATAAGCAATTTTTTCTTTCAGTGTTCCTCGATATGGAGAAGGCCTATGACACGACATGGCGCTTTGGCATACTGCGAGACCTCTCACATTTATGTGTGCGGGGCACAATGTTCTCCATAATAGAAAGTTATCTGTCCAATCGGACATTCCGTGTTCGAGTAGGCACTGTTTTGTCCCGAACATTTGTCCAAGAAACAGGAGTGCCGCAAGGTGGTGTACTGAGTTGCACACTTTTTATTATCAAAATGAATTCCCTGCGCCTCTCCATCCCACGTAATATGTTTTACTGCACATATGTTGACGATGTACAGGTCGGTTTTAAATCCTGCAACCTTGCAATATGTGAACGGCAGGTTCAGTTAGGATTGAACAGGGTCTCTCAATGGGCAGAAGAAAATGGGTTTAAATTGAACGCCCAAAAAAGCACATGCGTCCTGTTCTCTCGAAAGAGGGACCTTCATCCCGATCCGGATATTAACCTGCAGGGTCAACATTTGTCTGTAAAGACTGAGCACAAATTTCTGGGCTTACTGTTGGACACAAAACTAACCTTCATACCACACATCAAATATATCAAGAACAAGTGTTTAAAAACCATGAATATTCTGAAAGTGCCCCGCAGGGGCGTCTGCGCAAGCAGGCGTTTGGTGTGTGGCGACACCACGGACCCGAGCTAACGGGGGGTTTCGACTCCCTCCCACGCCTAGCCGTGCGTGGCTGAGCCGTGTCCGGGGAAAAGGGGATCCTGGGGGGTTGAGCCGACGCCGGGTGTTTGGACCTTTAAGGCCCCCCGGCAGAGGCAACACACCCCCTTTGGCCCCGGCTTCACGTAGACGGCACCCCTGGGCTGACCCACCCAGGGGAAACCGGCAGTCGCCTTTTCCTGTCTCTCTCTCTCCCCTCATCTTCGTCTTTCTCTCCCACTTTGAACCTTTCCTGTCCTCTCCTCGCTTCTTGTTACTTCATCTTTTCTTGGCGGCAAGGGTTAACCTTGTGTGGCTACCCTACCTAGGGTAAATCATATTTGGTTATAGCGGCCATGTATAGCTGGCGTCTGCGATTCCTTTGCGTTTCGTAGCGTCCCCTTGTTGGACTCGGTGGTGGGTGGCTGGCATGGCTGCCGAACAATCAACTCATCCCATGGGATCCCCTAACCCCTTCTCTACCGATCGCCCCCTGAAAAGGTGGCGCACCGATGTCAACCCTGATTTCTTCCAGAGAACAAGAGAGACATTCCCCAAGTACCACGTACTACACTGTGAAAGTCCCAACAAGAAAGCAACGAACATCTCCCCATTCTTAGTCTCCAGAAGCCTCACTGAAGCCATTGGAAGTGGTTACAAAGCCACGAAGATGGCCAGTGGGGACCTCTTAATTGAAGTCAAAGACAAGATCCAATACGAGAAACTCACCAACCTAGTTGCGTTTGGGGATTGGCCTATATCCGTCAGTGCACACAGAACAATGAACACCGCGAAGGGTGTTGTTTCCGACGATGACCTCCTCGATCTCACCGACGAAGAGCTCTTGGAAGGGTGGAAAACTGAAAATGTCGTACACGTACAAAGAATCAAAATCAGGCGCAACGATAACGAAATCCCCACACGACATATAATACTCACCTTTGGCTCCAGTAAACTTCCAGATACAGTTGAAACAGGCTATCTAAAGCTACGAGTCCGACCGTATATCCCAAACCCGCGGCGCTGTTTCAAGTGCCAACGGTTTGGGCATGCTTCCCAGAGCTGCCGAGGGCAGCTGATCTGTGCAAGATGCGCCACAACTGGACACTCCACCGATGAATGTAAGGCTGAGGCTGAGGCCCGTTGCGCTAACTGCGACGGCGCCCACCCCGCATATTCCCGCTCATGCCCATCCTGGAAAAAAGAAAAAGAAATCCTTACAGTCAAATTCACAGCCAACATAAGTTTCCGAGAAGCCCGACAACAAGTCTCACAATCTTTCACGAACAAACCATTGTTTGCCGATGTAGTGCAACAGGGGGCAGCGCTACAACGGTCCCAGGCAGTCGCCAACGCCACGCACAGTGTGCCCAGGCGACTGCCACCCGCCCCCCAAGGTGGGGAGCAGCCACGGCTGCCTTGCCTTCCATCCACATGGCCACATCGGCAGCTACTGCGAACTCTGGCAGCAGCCAGGGTAGCCCAGCGGCTAAAGAGGTCCCCTCGACCTCAGGGCTGGTGGGGCCAAAGGCTTCGTCTCTCGAGGCGAAGTCAACACTGCGCAAGCACCAAACACTGGAGCGCTTGTCCACTGCCTCGCAAGAGGCAATGGACACGACTCCAAGCGGTAAGGCGCAGGCAGCGCCAAAGGAGCGGCGAGAACCCCTCGACCGCTCCAAAAAAGACAAAACGCCAATCACAGGGCCTGACAAAGGCTCTGTAAAATAACTCTCTCTCCTTTGCGACACACAGTACACGCACACTTTCAACATGGACACAATACTACTACAATGGAATATTAGAGGACTATTGCACAACCTAGACGACATACAAGAACTGCTTAGTATATTGTGTCCAAAGGTGCTGTGTGTTCAGGAGACACATCTGAACCCTAAACACACAAATTTCCTCCGTCAGTATGTTATCTTTCGCAAAGACCGCCAGGATGCTCTCGCATCATCTGGTGGTGTCGCAATCATAATCGACAGAAAAGTAGCATGTCAACACTTCCAACTCCGAACGGCACTGGAGGCGGTAGCCGCTCGAGCTATACTTGGGAATAAACTCATTACAATCTGCTCAATATATATACCGCCCCACTACCAGCTACACAAAGGTGAATTACAATCATTGATAGACGAGTTACCTGAGCCTTACCTTGTCCTAGGTGACTTCAACGCTCACAGCAGCCTGTGGGGCGACTCTCGCACCGACGCGCGAGGCCGACTCATTGAGAATCTAATTTTTTCCACAGGCGCATGCCTGCTAAACAAGAAAGAGCCCACGTTTTTTAGCCTCGCAAACAATACATATTCCTCCATCGATCTTAGCATCATCTCCCCATCCATTTTACTTGATTTTAACTGGGAAGTGGTTAAAAACCCCTATGGGAGTGACCACTTCCCAATACTTCTCAAAACACAAAAACACAATGAATCTCCACCTCAGGCTCCTCGGTGGAAGGTTGACAGAGCCAACTGGGAGGAGTTCCGAAACATTACTAATATATCGTGGGCGGACTTGTCATGTTTTAGTATTGACGCTGCTGTGGAGTATTTTACTGCCTTTATAATCGCGGCTGCGTCGAAATGTATGAAAGAAATAACTACGGGAACAAGCAAACGACGTGTTCCCTGGTGGAACGACGAGTGCCGCGAAGCGCGAAAGAAACAAAATAAAGCGTGGGGGCTTTTGCGTGATTCGCCCACTGCGGAAAATCTGATTAATTTCAAGCAGGTCAAATCGCAAGGACGGAGAACCCGCCGGCAGGCAAGAAGGGCCAGCTGGCAGAAGTTCTTATCGGGTGTGAACTCCTATAGAGACGAGGCAAAAGTCTGGAATAGCGTGAAAAAAGTAAGCGGTCAACCGGCTTATTCGGTTCCCTTAGTAGACACTCAGTCTGAAACCTTGGAGGACCAAGCAAATTTCCTCGGTGCTCACTTTGAACATGTGTCCAGCTCGTCACACTACTCAGAAAATTTCCAAATGTATAAGGCAAAAATAGAAAAACAAAAACTAGAACGGAAGTGCAAAGAATGCGAGGCATACAATGAACCTTTCTGCTTGGCTGAGTTGCAGGCCTCACTAAACTGCTGCAACAAATCCGCTCCTGGTTCCGACCGTATAGTATATGAAATGCTTAAAAACCTACCTCTCGAAACACGAAAAACACTACTCTCCCTCTACAATGACATATGGTTCTCTGGCCAGATTCCAACTTCATGGAAAGAGGCTATCGTAATTCCTATTTTAAAACAGGGCAAAGATCCATCCTCAGTCACCAGTTACAGGCCCATTGCCCTAACAAGCTGCCTGTGTAAACTCTTCGAAAAGATGATAAACCGCCGGCTTATACACTTCCTTGAAACTAACAAAATACTTGATCCATGCCAGTGCGGATTTCGAGAGGGTCGATGCACATCTGACCACTTAATACGAATTGAGGCAGAAATACGCGAAGCATTTGTCCATAAACAATTCCTTCTCTCAGTATTCCTTGACATGGAAAAGGCCTACGATACGACTTGGCGCTTTGGAATACTGAGAGACCTCTCACATTTAGGTATACGAGGCAGAATGTTGACTATAATCGAAAATTACTTGTCCGATCGCACTTTCCGTGTACGATTGGGAAACGTGTTATCACGAGCATTTGTCCAGGAAACAGGAGTGCCGCAGGGCGGTGTCCTCAGCTGTACACTTTTCTTGATAAAAATGAATTCCCTTCGTGTGTGCATCCCGCGGACCTTGTTTTATTCTGTCTATGTGGATGATGTACAAATAGGGTTCAAGTCCTGCAATCTTGCTATATGCGAGCGTCAAGTTCAGCTTTGTCTGAACAAGGTGGTCAAATGGGCAGACGAAAATGGGTTCAGCATAAACCCACAAAAAAGTACATGCGTCCTGTTCTCTAGAAAGAGAGGTCTGCACCCTGACCCTGACATTAATCTGCATGGTCAGAGGATACCTGTCAAAACGGAACACAGATTCCTAGGTGTAATACTAGACGCGAAACTAACGTTCGTGTCCCACATTAAATATTTAAAGGAGAAGTGCATGAAAACGATGAATGTCTTAAAGGTGTTGTCACGCACCACATGGGGTAGTGACAAAGGCTGTCTTATAAATTTGTACAAGAGTCTCATACGCACACGCCTGGATTATGGAGCCATAATATATCAGTCAGCAACACCAACCACTTTAAAGATGCTTGACCCTGTCCACCATCTAGGCATTCGCCTTTCTACGGGCGCTTTTAGGACGAGCCCCGTAGAAAGCCTTTACGTAGAATGTAATGAATGGTCGCTTCATATGCAGAGAGCCTACATATCCTCCGTGTATTTTTTAAAAGTCAATGCCAGCAGTGAACATCCCACACACAGCATTATAAATGATCTGACTAGTTCTCGTCTCTTTCATAGCCGTCCCGCATTGAGAGAGCCCTACTCAATCCGCGTACGAAATCTTGCCGATGAAATGGGGGGTTCCACTCTTTGAGCACTGTGTGATGGCTCCCGCTGTACAGCTGCCGCCGTGGCAGTGGCAGCTGATAGACTGCGATGTATCTTTCATGGAAGTTACCAAGCACGCACCAGTTACACATATCCGCATGTACTTCCTCGAACTACAGCAGAAATATTCTGGGCCGCAATTTTTCACTGATGCTTCAAAGTCAAACAATGGCGTGTCGTACGCCGCAGTTGGTCCATCCTTTTTAGATGCTGGTGTTCTCCACCCCAACACGAGCATTTTCAGCGCGGAGGCTTATGCGATACTGGCTGCTGTCAAACACATTAAAGAATTTAAATTGCACCATGCAGTTATATACACTGATTCCTTAAGCGTTGTGAAAGCTTTGAAGACTGTCAAACCGCACAAAAAATCCTGTCGTCGTCTCGCTCTACACACTACTATGCAAACTTTACGCAGATAATCACCATGTTGTACTGTGCTGGGTGCCAGGGCACCGCGAGATTGAAGGAAATATATTAGCGGATCAGCTGGCAGCATGCGCTCTTCAAGACACCTCCGACACTACCATACCAGTCCCTGTAATGGATCTAAAACCGCTGATAAGAAAAACACTCAGGGATTACTGGCAGCGGTTATGGGACCGTGAAACAAACAATAAACTACATGTCATAAAACCTTATCTTGGAAACTGGCCACCAGTATCCAAGTCACGCCGCATAGAAGTCACTCTTAGCAGATTAAGGATCGGACACACACACACCACACATTCATACCTTTTGACCCGTAATGATCCACCCATGTGTGACAGGTGTGGTGAATCACTTACCGTGCTTCACGTTCTGATACAATGCAAAGAATTAGATGCTATGAGAAGGAAACACTTTTTACTGCCCTATCGACAACAAATGCCACTACATCCGTCAATGTTCATAGGTAGGGAACCGCTTTTTAAATATCAGGCTCTGTTTTCTTTTTTAAAAGATGCCAATAGCTTTCACGTTATTTACCCAGGCATCCCGTAGCACGGCCTCTTAACAGAGGCTGTTGCTGCGGTAGTTGAACTTAAAGACAGCACCTGCCTCGCGGTCCTTGGACTCAAGGGTGGCGATGAGGCATCCCTGCTCATATCACATGTCACTATAGTTTTATAACTGTGTCTTGCCATACACTGTCTATACACAGATTTCACGTCACTCTCATGATTTTAATACAAGGATGTTTTTACCCGCCTTAAGCGCGAGGAATTTTAGGCCCCTATACAGCCACTTAACACAACCATTGTTCATATACTACATCTTGTCCTGGCGCTCTTTGGCCAATAAATGGCCCTTGCGCCATTAAACAACATATATCATCATATTCTGAAAGTGTTGTCACGAACGACGTGGGGTAGTGACAGGAAGTGCCTTCTTAATCTTTATAAAAGCCTCATACGCACGCGTCTAGATTACGGGGCCATAACCTATCAGCCTGCGACACCAACAGCCTTAAAGATGCTTGACCCTATCCACCACCTAGGCATTCGTCTTTCTACGGGCGCTTTTCGCACTAGCCCCGTAGAAATTCTGTACGTAGAATCGAATGAGTGGTCGCTCCACCTGCAGAGATCTTACATGTCTTTTGTGTATTATCTCAAGGTGAACGCAGACAAAGAACACCCCTCTCACTCCACAATCAATGATTTGTCTTGTTCGGCCCTTTTTGAGAACCGTCCTTCGTTTCGACAGCCCTACTCGCTTCGTGTGAGGGGCCTCGCTGAGGAAGCGTGTGTGCCACTTCTTGAACACAGTCTGATGGCTCCTTCCGCACATCTTCCGCCGTGGCAGTGGCAGCTCATTGACTGTGATGTTTCCTTTGTAGAAGTAACAAAACACGCGGCTATTTCACATATACTTACCCACTTTCTCGAACTACGGCACAAATACACCTGTCCGGAATTCTTTACGGATGCTTCAAAATGTCACACGGGTGTGTCATATGCTGCTGTAGGTCCATCCTTTTCGGACTCCGGCTTTCTGCACTCCCAAACCAGCATCTTCACCGCAGAAGCCCACGCGATATTTGTGGCCATCAAACATATTAATGAACTGAAACTACAACGCGCGGTAATATACACGGATTCACAAGTGTCGTAACAGCTTTGAAAACTCTGAAAAAACATAACAATCCAGTTCTTGTGTCACTTTACTCCCTTTTGTGCACGATATACGCCCTCAAACGACATGTTGTAGTGTGCTGGGTGCCAGGGCACCGCGAGATCGGTGGAAACGTGTTGGCGGACCACCTAGCTGTATCCGCGCACGACAACGCTGCCTCCACTTCATCCATAGCTATCCCTCCACTTGACTTGAAACACTTCCTGAAACAAACCCTAAGGGCATATTGGCAGCGTTTATGGGATAAGCAGACAGCAAATAAACTACATGTCATCAAACCGAATCTCGGAAATTGGCCACCAGTATCCAGGTCACGCCACACACAAGTAACACTTACCAGGCTACAAATAGGACACACCCACAGCACACATACATACATTTTGTCCGGTGGTGATCGACCTGTGTGTGATAGGTGCGGTGAACCACTTACCGTGCTTCATATTTTAATACAATGTAAAGAATTGGATGCCACGAGAAGAAAACACTTTCCGTTTCCCCACCTACATCAAATACCATTGCATCCATCTATGTTCATAGGTGGGGAACCGCTTTTTCAATCCGAATAATTGTTCGCATTTTTTAAGGGATGTAAATAGTTTTCACGTCATTTTTTCAGGCAACCCGTAGCACGACCTCTGAGTAGAGGTTGCTGCTGCTGTGACTACAGTTAAAATGGCACCTGTCTCGCGGCCCTTGAACGCAAGGGCTGTTGGCGAGGCATTCGTGCTTTTGCCATCTCTGTACAGTGTCATTATCACGACCACTTACTTGCCATTCATCCTCACTGCACACGTCACTTTCATGATTTTAGTAGTTATATGTTTTACCCGCCCAAGGGCGCGGAATTTTAGGCCCCTATACAACCACGCAATACTCCCATAGATCACATCCCTTACATATCATTGATAATGAGGAACCATTGTTATACTTCTAACATTTTTCATGGCGCTCTTTGGCCAAGCATGGCCCTTGCGCCATTAAAACCCGCATGTCATCATCATCAAAGGAGTACTAACGGGTACCGGGCTAGAGGGACTGCGTGGCTGGAGCCGCCACTGTGAACTTTGACTACAAGGGCGCGGTCGCATGATCAAACGGCTCGTATACCCTTGTACTTTCGAGCTACTGATAAGAAAAACTGCACGGAAACTGCTTCTTTCCCGGAGGCAGCCGCATTTCCTTATGCCAGCGTTTTGCAGTTGAACGAGGTCGGATCAAAAGAGTTAGCTGCAAGCCTTGGTCCGTTATAACATTGCGACATGTTGGTATCGCATTCACTGTTTCACCCTTTCGGGGAAACAGATTTTTTTTCAAAGGACAAATTTCTCGCCCCACCAAGTCTTGAATATCGAATCCCCCCCCCCCTCCATCGCGCGCAACGCCGCCGCCGGTCCGATGAACCCCGCGCCGGTGTCGCGCCGCCGCCGCCGATTTTGGGACCGACGCAAGGCTCTACTTACGCCACAGGCTCACACTCTGCTTCTATGAGTTCGAGCATGGCTTCAAAATGGGGCCATTTTATGGTAAGAATGTCGGCTGCTCCGGCTCCACTTCGCTGTTTGTCAGGTACCTCCCGTTGTTTTCTCTTAAAGACCTCTCTCAGATTCTTGAAGCGTTTCTCAACGACAATGGCTGAAAATAAAGCACGTGATATAATGACGCCTTCTGCATACGCTCTCACTAATAAATTTTCTACAGTATTGCAGCAGAGTTGTGAACTGCTTTTTTAACCAGAACATCTAAGAGATGTTTTGGTTAATACACATCTGTCGTTTGGTACCCCTACAAACAATGTGACCTAAAAATTCTTGATAGTGTTCAACGTAAAGCCATCCGCTTCATATGCCGTAACTACAGCCGCAACTTCTCAACAACACATGCTCTGGAATCACTGAACATCGTACCATTACATTCTCGCTATCGTATCGAATCTTTAAAACTATTATATGCAGTTATCAACTCCTCTCCTGGCATCTTTGGTGGTAATCACATCGCATTTATGGAAGACACTTGCACCCGCAGCTCTCACAACTTGAACATAAAGCCTTTATTTGCTCGTACTAACACATTCAAATTTAGTTTTTTTTCCCACGTACCATAGATCTTTGGAATTCTCTGCCGGGCAGTATTTCTTCAGTATCACTAAAAGATTTCATTGATGCCGCTATTAACCACCTTGAAAATATGTAACGTTCTTGTTTGTGATATGTAAAGTGATGTTGTCTTAGGCATTGCTGTAATGTGCTTCAGTTCTGTTGTAGTTTTTTTACTCTGTTGTATTCGTTCTGTATAACTTATCCACTCCTGCTATAGCCCTGCACTAGGGCTGCAGTATATATAAAAAAAATAAATAAATAAATAAATAAATAAATAAATAAATAAATAAATAAATAAATAAAATAACTGTAGCTTCAGTTGCAGCACCCAGGAAAAATGGAAGAATGGGGTTGCAAATCAACCATATGCCATCACAACTAATAATAATGGTTGCATTTTAACATCGCAAGACCATGACGTGATTGAGAGACGTTGCAGTGGAGGGCTCCAGAAATATCGCCCACCTAGGGTTATTTAACGTGCACCTGAATCTACATGCCATCACAGCAGACGCAACGATTAACCACACCGAGAGCTTTGTGATGTGCAGTGTTTCTGGGTGCTAAGGTTGTCTGCCAAGCTGTTCTAACAGAGAGGCTGTTTATGCAGTCGTCAAATTGTGTTCTGTCGTAAAAAAAAGCTCTTCATGAACTCTAATCCCTTCATTACCTTGACAGTGAAGCTGTTTAAGCGATCACTAACTTGTACTCCATTGTGAAAAACTCAGGTGCGTATGTGCCATAGGTATATTGGGCAAGCCAAACTACCGTGTACAGCAGGAGCGACTGTCATTGAACAAAAGCGAACGTGTCAAAAAGAGGAAAACAAACATAAAAAAATAGAAAGAGAGAGAGCATGATGAGTAATTTTTTTTTTAATAAAGATAATACGAGACTAAATGACAGAAAAACAGAGGGAGAGCAAGAGAAGCAAGACACAGGAAGGGAAATAAGGGGAACAAAAACATGAAATGATAGAAACACATGCAAATAGACACGGAAAATTTATTTAAAAAAGCAGAGCAAGACAAACAGAAAGAAAGAGAAACAAAAACCAAAAGAGAAAGAAGCAGACAGGGACAATAACAGGGAGGAAAGAGTAATAAAGATGCAAGGATCGAGGGAGAGAGAGAAAGAAAGACATAGACAAACAGATACAATAATGAGAAGACAGGAAGAAAACAATTGATGAGAAACAAGGAAGGGCCCTTCCTTCAGTAGCGCTTCCCCTTCAGCCTTGGCATGGCCAGTGCAATACTGTCATAATTTTTTGTTTCACAATTGCACACGCTTTGACCTCAATGAGCCAGCCTGACTCAAATCCTGACACCTTGCGAGTGCTGATAAACATGTTGTGTATGTCTTAACTGCACGCATCTCCATGGAGTGTCAACAGAAATATGAGAGGTACATTGCACACAAGCTGTGCACAAAGTAGAAACTACATTTGCATTCGCTTTTAAATATGTACAACTGCAAGTGTGTAGCCGGAATGTTGCAGCATGGGCTAGGCGTGCCCCCCTCTATCCCCCCCCCTTTCGGCTTCCCCTGAAACAACAGACTCGACACGCCATCGACGGCCACATCATATTACGCATTGCAAAGGCTGCACTTCCGCAAAAGCACACATGTCCTTGCTAGACGAGGACGCAAATGCTCAGCAAGGTGTATGCGCGAGGCAAAGCAGGAACCGCGAGTAACATTTCGCACGTCGGAACCTTTGTGAAGGCGCTATGAAGCATAGAATAATCGCTAGCACGCTGCATTTTGACGACAGCGAGGGTTATCACGACGCCGTTTCGGTACGCCAACAATATGCAAAGCGACATTACGAAGCTCACGTATGTGTACCGCGCATCCGTTGTTACTAACTTTTGTATTCTTAAAAATACTGTGCTTTCGAACTTTCACGTCAACCATGCAATGTTCTGTCACGTAGGTTTCGATGTTGCGGGCACACAGAAGTCGCGAGAATGAAGGTGCACAACGACCGCGATCGCATTCATCACAATCAACACAACGTTAAACATCCAATTTGCAAACTAACCGCGCCACTTAGCCGTACAATACCGATCTCTCTTCCTTTTTAAATACCAGCCACGAACTACACAACTGTTTTTGTTTGCATACCAATTCAAACACAAAATTTCGGTACTTACGCGACATACCCAACATCTTGCCGATCACGGCCCATGCTTGGTCCTTCTTCGTACGGTCTTTGAAGCACGGGTGCCGCTTGTCGTAGATGAAGGGGTGCATTTTGATCGCATTTATCAAAAGTTCGGCCGAATACTCCGTGGTGGCTATGGTAGCACATAGGAACGCACTCATTTGAATCTGGCGGCAGTGGGCTAGCGCAACAAAAAAACAAAAAAAAGAAAGAAAGAAAAGCGACCAGCCCGGATGTAAACAAATGCTGACGTCACTTCTGGGCTTCGCTGATTGGGTTCCAGCCGTCCTGCGACTGCAGTCGCGCGACTGAAAAATCGCGCAGCGAGCGACTGAGCAAAAGCAGTCGCTTTGCGACCGAAGCGACTGTTTGCGACCAGTGCCAAAGTGAATAACTTGGTCGCGCGACCGGTGCTAGTCGCCGGTGTGAACTAGCCCTAAGGCTCCAGCATCTAACTGGTGTGTGGCTATTGGTCCCTTCCGCCAGTCCTGGTCAGTCACCAAAACTTCTCTCGAAGTACCACGGCATTTACCGAGGCGTCCAGCAATTACCGCCCGTAAATTACGTCATTGTGCCGCTCGCGCCGTTTTCTGATCAAAGTGGCCGCGAGAGCGGGACTGTGCATATAGACGGGCTCAAGCCTTACTACTATAGTACTGTAGTCTCCTCCTGCCCCTAGGTATCCAGGATGGCTCTTTTTCCGGAGAAGACGTTAGTGTAATGAAGAAGGTCAGCGCCGTTCCGAAAGGCAGAGGTACCACTCTCAGGCATATCCCCCCCCCCCTTTTTTTTTTTCTTTCTTTCTTTTTTTTCACAGTTCTACTACCGTACGTTTCATGGCCAAAATAGCTGCGAAGACCGTGCGATCCGTGCAGAATGCCTATTCATGGAACCGTTGTTTCTGAAAATGTTCCCGAAGTTCGTGGATGAGAAGCGGTACGGGTGCGGACGTACGAAAACAACTGCCATCGTCGGGCAAATGGCTGCAGTTACCAAAAACACAATGGTGGAGGTCTGTAGACGCGGTACTTTCGCAATGGCAGTGGGCGGAAGCAAGGATAGCGGGTAAGTAATTTGCGATATGCAACCCCCCCCCTCCCGCGCTGCGGTCTCCCGAATTTTGAAGCTGCGAAGTTGGCAGGTATGTTAATGTCTAAGGGCATGCAAATGTGTAAGGTTCAATTCATTATTGCATTACAGGTGGACATTAATGTATGCTTTGAAAAGCCAAAATGAATTTCGAACACAGAACATTTCTTAGTCCGTACGTGGCGCTCAACAGAGCTTCCTTGTCACCAAGGAGGTTTCGAGGTAGTTTCAGGGTATGTCAGGCATCGAATACAGGTATGAAGATGACTTCGTATTTCTTGTTGGGTGAGGGAAGAAGGTTTTCAAGTGCGCAGACGTATGCACATGAACATGGCAGTCGAGCAGCATTGCCATAGAAATATTGGCAGCAAGGCAGTCGCATACAACGGCGACGACCTCCAAACCGCATTCTGCGCTGTACAATTTCATACGTTATGCATTCAGTGATGCAGCTAATCACCTCAACGACTAAGTTCTTCAGCACTTCTCCAGAAAGCCCCGCTGAATGAAAAAATTACACCACCTCCCGCTAAAGGGAACCATGTGTAGATGTGAAGCAGCGGGCGCTAACGCTTACACTGGCGGCGGCGTTGACGCTGGCGCTCATCGCAGCGTTGCGCAGGAGAGAAAACTGGGGAGGCGCAAAGCAGGCAGTGATGGAGCAGTGTTTCCTACTGAAACATGCCAATCGCTGCTAATGGGCAATGAGAGACAGAAGACTCCGACTGGACACAGAGACCCACACTCCGCTTTTAGTTAACGCGCACGCTGCGAATTTTTATTGTTCAACAACGCACAGGAGAAATCTTCCACCGGCACCACCTTGGAGGTCAAGATCCATTGCCATATATACGGGATGGCCAGTGAACGGTTGTGCAGCGCGAGCAGTCGGTTTTTTCAACCAAGAAACTCGCTAGCAGACGCTGCCTGCGTCGGCGTCGCGAGGCGAGAGAGGGGGAAGCGGAGGAGAGGGAGAGAGAGGGGGTGACACGCATGCGCAGTTTGCGCATGCGCAGTAAGGTGGGCACGCGGCACACCACCACCACCACCACCACCGGATTAAGCTTCGCCATAAGATGCTTCACATCTAATAACCAAGTGGCATTTTCTAGCGCGCTGCTGCTCCATCTACCATGAAGAAAAGTCCATCAGTCGCCAGTGGCACATTGACCGCATTGATGGAGCCCTGTTACCCAGGTCTACAAAGTCAATGAGGCGGTCACTTAGTGTGTCGAGCTCACAACTTTTTCTTATGCTCATTCCATTGAGCACATTAGAGCAGAGGCAATCTGTCAAGATATCGATTCCACTTTCAATTCAAGAACTTCGGTAGTGAACCCTGGCCATCCTTTGACGATATTGAGCCATTGTCTAAATTACCTGGACACTGGATATCGGAAACTGTTTTCAGGTATTCGTAGGCGCGTGGCGAGTTATAGTGTACAGTCATCGGAAACATCATTTCTTCGCTGTACCTCCTGCCACGTGGTTGCCCTGCTGCATTTTTGCTTCAGTTTCCCATTATTTCTAGTGGCTGTTTTCCAAACTCTTCCAATTTTTTGGCTTCATCTGACAGCATGTGCCTTGTTTTCATTTCAGTAATGATATTTTGTAGATTCTAATTTGTCTCTTTTGCCCTTGCTGCCTGTACAACTATTACTTAATCTTTTTCTTGCTGATGTGAGCATTCTTTCCAGCCTCTTCGCCTTTGCTTCTGGGCACTCGCTGGAGCTGTTCTCATGGTCGGAGAGGATTCGTGTTGTTTGTTAAGCACTCGTTCATGGCCGTTATGAAAGGTCGCTTCTTGTCGGCGAGTCATGCCTGGCAAGGTCTTTAGAGCAGCTGGCTTGTGGCCCATCCTGGAAGACAACAGCAAAACACTTCTGTCTGTGCAAAGAAACGTGAAGCCAACATAATCTGCTATAAAGCCTTTCTTTGTGGAAATGTTTCGATGTTCTAACTGAAGCAACTTTAGTATCGTGGTAATTTGGAAGCGTCTCTGTGTGCTTCGTACAGTGACCTTATGATTAAATTAAGTCATTAGGCATTACCTTAGTGTACAGACTTGTGAATGGCTTGCCCTAATGTACGAGGTAAATTTCTGTTTTCATGGTGTTATGAGAAATGAGTTCACTGTCGTAGTTCTGTGCACAAAAATATTCTTGGACACATTGATACTCTGACATATACATTCTATATTCAACAACCTCGGCGCGCACCGATCACAAAAATAAAATCCGAATCGTAACACATCATAATATAAATGAAATTGTGAAGAAATATGAGAACAACACAAAGAGAAAACTAACTTCCATAAAGGGTTTCTTGGAATTGTGCAAAAACGTTTCTTAATTCGGTTGAGGTGCTGGGTGCTTGAAGCAAGAACGCGTGTGCAAGCTAGCTGAACCTCTTTTAGCAGAGGTGACTGACTTTCCTACATGTTCAGGAAACACGCACGCTGTGGACCCATTTATTTTTATTTGCCTGTTGTAATCACTTCCAAAGCACTGCTGCAACTGAAATACAGGAAAGTAAATATCGGTCAAAGCCTATTACAAAAATGTCTAACTGTTTTCAGGCATGAAACGTCTTGCATATGGCTGATGCTCAAAGAAGCAGTAAGCTTACAGCTTGATTTAGTGGTAAATGTGTGCATTTTGTCACTGTAAAACAAAAGACAGCTTGTGTTAATATGTCTCCCTTGAACGTCCGTACCATCCTTGCTTTAACTACCGCCTTTCAGAAGGTGTACCGTTTTCCCACTTCTTGAAATTAACATAGGCATTGTGCCTTCCTGTCTAGGTTTTGTGCTGTAAACCTACGAAAATGACAAGCCCATACCACCTACTTGAAGAAAGTAACATATTTATTTATTTATTTATTTACTTATTTATTTGACGTTAGCAGTTATTTATTTATATACGTTAGCAGTTCTTTTTCACGAACACGTCAGTGGCAGCATCACACTGATCACGTAACGAATGAACTTTGTAGAGTGGTGGGAATCCTAAGCAAATGTCAACGCATATTACCAGACCAGCACAAACTTATACCCCTGTCACACGAGAAGGTCTAATGTCATTTACACCTAATGAGATTTACGGTTATTGAGATTAGTTGGCTGCCACACGGGGAAGTCTAATGTCATTAAAATAAAATGTCTTAAGCAAACGAATGAGTTAGCTGAACTCATTCGAATGCGTTTTCGCCATGTTTTCGTTGTGAAAAAGTACTCTCGTAGGACAGGGCACGATCCTAGCGACATTGTCAAGAACGGCGCCGGCCATGTTGGCCATGTGCTCGGTGTTTACGGCAGCTCTCACTGTGTAGCCTGCATGCCACGTCCCCTCGTAGTAGCAATGCGCCTTGCACGAAAGGAGAAATACGCTGCGACAACGCTTCTCACCTGGTCGGCGGGAGAAATTACAGCGGCTTGCTCGCACTACGCCACGTCAGCCATATTGCACGTTGACCAAAACATTGGTTTCCGTTTTGCCTCGAATTCGTATGTAAGAGCTTTTCTGGGATATTTAGAAAACCGCATATTAACATTTCAGAAGCGCTGCTATCCTGGTGAAAACAATTTTTACAACACTCAATATACATAATACAGTTTTTTACACACGCTGTGACCTTTTTTTTGTTCATTCCCACCTTCGCTGCATCGCGATTGCCATCATCTGAAAATGACGTTGTATCTTGCCGTGTATAGGCAAACGGCACCTAATGTCATTCAATGTGTCGAATGTCATTAGATAAAAATGACATTAAACCCTCTCGTGTGACAGGGGTATTATGATATGGGATGCCCTATTTACTCCGCACTTGCGCTGCTGTCATTTAGCTCTTTCGTTACCGTGGGAAAATGGGCAACTTTTCGTAGGTTTTTTGTTGGTATTTTTTTTGTAATAAGTAATAAAATGGTTATACAGTAATGCGATACATCAAGAGAAAGCTAAGTAAATGTACTTTTGACGTGTGTAAATTTAAAAACTGAGCTTGGAAACTAATATGCAGAAAAAATCGTTAAAGGTAACATTTTTTGCAAATTTGAAAGAACATTTGCAATTCTATGTTTACTACATAAAAAGAAGTAAATCTGGAAAATATTCTGAAATATACAAATTGTTTAGATAGGAGACATCTATCTAACAGAGAAGTTTCACTGACCTAGCTCAACAACTGCACGAGTTACACTTGTTTACTTGTTGCCCAGTAGAAAGTGTCTTGTTCAGCCAGCTTGCACAGTTTTTACTTTTTATTGCACAAATTTCTCACACACAGAAGCACAGTAATTATTAGTAAAAAGGGAAAGAAATGGGCTATTGAACCATGTATATATGGACATATTACGCTCCATGGTTGCTCAAGAAAAAAATCTTAACTGGGAAAGTACAGTGTCGCAGACGGCGCCAGAACATCCTTATGTATGACTTGACTACACAAAAAATATGTGGAATTGTGTAATTAAAAAAAAAGAAGGGATCATCATCTGAATCACTGCTGCTAGAAGCAGCCAAATGATCGCTTCCAAATGTAACAGAATCGCCAGAAAGGCGTCGTTCGCGCGAGGGACCGGCAACAAAAGCGTCTGCCATCTTCGTAAACAGACGGAGCGAACCGCACAATTGGAACCGCCGCTTAGATCGCCGCCGCACGGGAAAAATACAAACTACGCAAAAAATGAAAGATTGGTGCCTAGAGAATACGACAGATGACGCTGCAAGTCCATAGGATCGCTCATATTTTAAAAATAGCTTGTGGCGCGTATGGGTCACCGGTGACCCATGTCCTATGGACACGGTAACGAAAGAGTTAATTTGGGGTACCGGCATAGGCGTG
>JALIZH010028578.1:0-26818 GCA_030522465.1 Rhipicephalus appendiculatus | reverse complement strand
AAAAAAACCATGTACCACTTCAAATCAGACCCCAGGTTGAACTTACACCAACATTATTATAAGGACACGTTCCCATTGGACATTAAACGCTTTACAATCTAATAGGCCGGTGTGCCTAAACAAGTTTAGCAGCTTAGCAAGTTTAGTAGTGCAGACGTTTATATTATCATTATTATCAGGTAATGATCTAATCGTTCGAAGTGCCCTATGTACGTTCTTTCCTTAAGCGGGCCTTGGCGGTGTTATCACAACAACGCGCCCGGGCTATGACGTGACAGATGGGCGACTGGAGATAAGGCAGCCGTCCGCTTCCTCACATTTTTAGAGGCCCGGCTGCGGAAAGCGCTTTTACCAAACTATAATTGCTCATTGTGTGCTATAGTCAGGTGCCCGTAAGAAACTTCGCCAGTCTCATAGCGAGGTAGGGAATTGTTTTGGAGTACAATGGAGAATACGATGGGGAAAAGAACGCCATACAGTGGACTTAGCACTAAACTGGGTGATTGCGCATTAAAATCACTTAGTTTTTCGACCACCCGTACAGTATCATCATCATCATCATCATCATCATCATCATCATCAGCCTGACTACGCCCACTGCAGGGCAAAGGCCTCTCCCATGTTCCGCCACTAAACCCTGTACCTGTGCTTTCTGCTGCCACGTTATACCTGCAAATTTCTTAATCTCATCTGCCCACCTAATTTTCTGTCTTCCCCCTCGCGCGCTTGCCTTCTCTTGGAATCCAGCCAGTTACCCTTAATGACCAGCGGTTATCCTGCCGACGTGCTACGTGCCCGGGACCATCTCCATTTCTTCTTCTTGATTTCAACTATGATATCCTTAACCCCCCGCTTTCTTCCCTGACCCACTCTGCTCTCTTCCGTGTCTCTTAAGGTTACACCTATCATTTTCCTTTCCATCGCTCGCTGCGTCGTCCTTCAATTTAAGTTGAACCCTCTTTGTAAGTCTCCAGGTTTCCGTACAGTATACGGGTGCATTAAAAACCAGATAGTTATTTCAGTGTCCTCTCAATTCTTGCTTAGGAGATATTTGCTAACACAGTGCACATCAGTCATTCGCAGGCCGTTTAATAATATTTCAGCATGATAAGTATCGCACGTTTGGCAAACGCGCTCATGTGGATGCTTACTATAACCTCTAAGACCGTAATGTACAATTTGGTTGGATAGATGGTGCGCAGTTTACGGATTCGAACAAGTGACCATCGTTG
Source organism: Rhipicephalus appendiculatus (assembly GCA_030522465.1). Taxonomy (NCBI): domain Eukaryota; kingdom Metazoa; phylum Arthropoda; class Arachnida; order Ixodida; family Ixodidae; genus Rhipicephalus; species Rhipicephalus appendiculatus. Next base: position 25,586 of record JALIZH010028578.1, on the reverse strand, counting down.
TCTGTTTCTAGGCAGCACAGAAAATGACAGCGCTGTAAATGGACCGGGCTTATGGTGTGCTTCAAACATAAAGTTTTATTCGAAAGAAACGACATTTTTTAAGAGAAGAAACTGAGCAGCTATATACATCACATATGCCGTGGGCGCCATACATTCAAGAACAAGAAAAAAAACAGAAGGCATACCTTCTTTACGTGGTGTAAATGAAGTTTCCCCAACATATGTGTTCGTATCCTAGATAATATACTATATCCGTGCGTAGATTTCAAAAGGATACATCAGAATTTTATGCATTCGCTGCATCAAAGGAATAGCTGCGTTCTAAAAGAAAATCTTTGGAATCTCTTATAAATTGCGAATACAGCTTTGACGGCGAAAGCCTATACGCGCTGACTTCATTTCGTTAGCGGTTATTGTTTACTGCCATGAGTGTTGTACCATTATTGAATAGATCAATCTTATCAGTTGTTATTAGCTCTGACAGTTATGATCAGTCCTATCTATGTGCTGTATATGGCAAATGTTTATCATAGTATATGACAAATGTTTATCAGATCGCCTGTGTATGAACTTTTTTTTTGTGGCGGCTCTCAATGTGCGCTCTGTTCAAGATTAAATCGTCTACTAATGGATAGTTTGCGACTTGTCCGCCAGCTATTTTTGAAGGTCCTTTGAACGTCCTTACGAACGAACCGTGCTAGTATTTTTTTTGTCGCTCCTTCGCTGGCGATGATCATGACTGAGCATGAAGGTCAGATTGACGGAATTAGGCATTTTCTGGGTTTGTACCGGGAAGAGGGGACCTATCGCTGTAACATGCAGTCTTCAGTGTGATTCAGTCGCCATATTACCTTGATAAAGGCCTTTGAGATTTTACAGTATGCTATGCAATCAAGAACGTGCCTTTCCTGGTTGCTACTTTGCGAATCCGTCACTGTGCGCACTAGGCTGAAGCCAGGACACTGTAGAGTTGAGAGAAATGCAGGCTAAACACAATAAAAAAAAAAACTGTTCGGCACTATTCACTCGCGAACATGGAAGTTGAAAACTTAGAGGTGCCCCTAATTCTCGACTTAGTTGTCTGGTAGAGGCCCTTGTAAGTCGGCATTTCGTGTGCCCTGGCGTAATCCTTGTGTTAATTTAAATTTGTGTTTCGTCGCCTTGACGAAGCTGAACTCGGAGGCGATGTAGCAAGAACTGCATGATTTCGATCTCCTTCGCCTGGTTCTGCGCTAATACCAGCTTCTGAAATGACAAATGTCTGCTCTTTCAATTAAATCATTCAGTTAACTTTCATTATTTTCCTGTGAAGTAATTCTCCCTTACCTTAACTAAAGCTTACCCTCAGATATCATATGCACTCAATACAACCTTTTACTTCAAGCCAGAACAATCGACATAGGACCGGTTTATTTAAAAGCGCATTTCCTGAACATTCGGATAACAATTAAGTAACGGCCTCACCGGGAAGTTCTTACTAGACAAACATGAATGCCACTTGTTTCTCTTGCCGCTAAAAAAAACGTAAAGGATCAGTTTCACGTCTCAACGACTTCGTGTTACTCAATCCTTTTAGCTTAGAGTGCACCGCTACAAGGTTTACAAAAAGCTGAAAGACAACTTTAAAATGGCATCTCAGTCTTGCACTTCAAAAAACACGGGACTCGCATGTCACGAAAATAACGTGATCGGATCATATTCGGCACTGTGTTCGTGTTTACGTAGCTAAGAAGAGTGCACTAAAACCTTTGTTTCAGGAAGTACCGAGGGAGAAGCAAGAGAGAAAAAGAATTATCTGCACCAGCATGGCTTAGACACGCCATCTTTCTTTCAGACCAATCTCAGCTAAGCCTCAAACAGGAGTCCTGCATCTAGAAATGGGATTCTCTTCAGGGGCAAACACTACAGAGTGCGAAAAAAAAAACTCTTTAAAAGTTCCGGGCTCCTTTTTGACTCACGCTTCTTACCTTCCCTATTGTAGAGCTGCTGGTGAGCTAAGGCCGCGCAACGCATTTGCGCCTTACATGAATTACGCGTACATTGCTCCCGAGCTGTGAAGAACAGAACAGGTAAACGTCTTTGATTAGATGTTTAACAAGGAAGATGGTCGACGCTGCAGTGGTTATTTGTTTTTCGGGAGCCGAGCTTGCAGATGTCCCTCTTTTCAGGAACGTTATTTCTCGTACTGTAATGTTTTTAGACATTTTAATTAAAGCTTACGCATACCAAATTTCCTTATGTTATACGAATGTATATGAACATCCAATAAGCCCACTCAGACCTCCGCTTTATCCACGCGTCCCCGTCCGAGTTTGATCGTATTCGGCGTCATAACGAAAAGCCGTGTCACAGATGTGAAGCACCTGCGCTGCGGTTATTGGCCGCGCTGCGAACACCGGAATGAGCGGGCAGTCCTGGTCGCTATTGTTATGGTAACAACGGATACAGCAGACGCTCGCTTCTTATGAGAACATTCAGAGCGATGGGCATTGGTATTACGTCTCTTATTACCACATACCACTGCAGCATTATTACATTCGAGAACTTTGGCTTGCGTGGCGAACCAGTTTCTCATAGCATGTAAGGAAAAGTTGCAAGCAATATTGAAGTCAGACCTACACAAACTTCTTTCCTCTACTTCATCACAGATGAAACTGTATTATTATATTGCGTCCATAAATTTTATTGCACGTGCTGCCATTCTACCATTATGTACGATATTGACTTCAAAGGAGCAGACTTGAGGCGCGTTTACCGCGTTTCATTACCCAATCAGTCTTTGCGTGTTGGGATCAGGCTATTAAAAACCACGCTTTTTATACGTCACACCATGTACCATTGCAAATTTAGCGTTAAATTTCAGAGTATTGACGCCTCAGCCTTCCCTTCATTGTCACAGAAAGTAGCTCAGAACTGGGTATGTGTGTTCTACACTCTAGGGAAGAACAACGTCATTTGATTCTTGTTTTGTGAATCCGGACTTTCCACGTATACAAACTATCTTTAAAGAAACCGAGATAATCCTTTTGGAGATCCAAATTATAACGTAGTTTCTGTGTCATCTTTTTTTTTTCTTAGCATCGCTTGTGCGTGTGCAATATTTCATTGCGACTCACGCGCTGGCAGGAGTAAGGAATAAGCATTTGTTCTCATAGTGGCTTCGGTAAACATTTAATGGCTTTATTTCTGTACAGAGCCAAGTCTACATATGGATGGTCTACGGCGGGCGATAGAGCCCGCCGGCATCGAATAAGTTGTCTAACGCGAGCATATTTTACCTCCAAGCAACACATAATGAAATAATGCAGCCCAAAGAAAACTACAAATGTCGCTATGCAGCATCCAAAGAACAAAAAAATGCCCCCACCTCCCCGAAGGGAATCGTGAGGAAATGCGAATGCAATTTCTTGCGCCGAGAGATTTCGCCTTCACCGACTTCTGCCATCGCCTTGGGAGGCGCCCAGCCAGCGAACGGTCGAGAGTGAGGCGCGAGCGGACGGGAGAGTGGGGCGCAGGGAGAAGAGAGAGCGAACGGTGAGAGAAGGAGCGGTGAAGCACTGCACCTACCCTCTCCTACACTCTCTCGCACCACATGCTCCGGTTGCTAGGGGCGAGGATAAGCGCGCGCGCCCGCAGCTGTTGCTATGGGAGAGGGAATGAGAGCGGAGAGGCGCGCGGACAACGCCGCGGACAACGCCGGATGCGCCTGACATAGCCCGACTAAGAAATGCATTCGCATTTAATAAAGTTTAACAACAAACCAGTAGGCCCTTCCTCATTTAAAACAGCATAGACAGAATATATAGTGAAGCCGGGAAGTATAACAAGTAAAAGATTAACTTTCTTTCTTATGGAAGGGGGGTGCGACGATAGAGAGAGTGAAGTCAAGCAGGTGGAATTGGAGTTTGTGGGTGTCGGGGTCTCAGTCGCGTTTATGATGCGACGCTTTTCCTTTATGACGTGTTTTCCTGCCGGTTGACAGTATGTCTTCTGCGGTGGGTTCACAGTTGTTCCCAAAGGAAGCTGTCACAGCGATTCCGTCAGGATGCACGCTGAACCACAACGGAAGCATATGCAGTCATACTCGAGCATATATATGAAAACGTTGATTTATATTTTTTATTTCTATATTTAAGGGCGATGGAAAGATGGAACTGCTCTTGGGTTCGGAGTAGAAAAGGGATTCGGAAGTTAATTCAGGAGACTAGTCATTTTTATAAGAACTGCTCTTTACAGATGCATTGGGGACTACGGTGGCTATTTTCCTATCGCTCTGCGAACTAATTTAAGAAACCACGTAAACCACTTATTTCGAATAAGTTGATTTGCAAACACCGTCTACTTGCGGCCACAAATTGGTTCCCTTAGGTTGTCATTGTTCTCAAGACCTCCGTAATTTGTGCGCGTGGTTACAAGTAACTAATAGGAGTTTCTTTTTGGGTATAAGAAATGAAATAATTGCGAGTTTTTAAGACAAATATTTAGTAACTTATATGGAATTGTTCTACAAAATAGTGTTAAGCTTGTACTTTGTAACCGTTTATGCGTTATTTATATGGTTTACTTGTCTTAAGATTTCTGTATTTTGTATTTTTTTGTACATTCTTCAGTGATACTCTGCTTGCTCATAGATACGCGTTGTACTTTATAGCTTTTTTTTTCATTGAACCTTTCCCCTCCGTTCTGGGCTTTCTAAGGCCTGCGATTGCTTTACAAATAAATAAATAAATAAATAAATAAATAAATAAATATTAGGTCTCAAAAAAGGGAAGTGAGAAGGTACAGTCACTATTTCAAAAAGCAAACTTGCTTTGGTTATGATAATTGCTCTCCTTGGCGACCCCTGTGCCGGTGGTTTTCCTCGAACAAAACGCAATAAGAGGATGAATGGAAGTATGGATTGTAACGCAAGCTCCGGGCTTAGCAAACAGGTGAGGTTTGGGGGAGAGCACGTTGCAATGCTACATTTCACACGCTAAGAACTTTTGGTTTAACCTCCGTCCCGGTACTACATTTCATGAAAGCTGCTTCGCGGCAACCTTTCTCTCTCAGTAGAACTTAATATGGTATACTTCGCTTACCTAATAGCATGCTGCTCCATCCAACACATTGTTCTATCGACCAACTCTATTTCAGACAGGTGGGCTGTAACTTACGAGCATGCTACCTTGAGTCTCAAGTAGCGTAGTTTCTGCCATTGTTTTCGTCACCTAAGAGTGTTCTGCGATCTGCAGGTTCTTTCCCGTCCCACAAAAGTCCTGCAACTTTGTGGGACGAGCAAGAGTTGCTGCCTGGGTGACGATGATGTGATTGTTTTGTTCAAATGCAGAAAGTGACATCAGGAATGTCAACAAAAGTACATATACATATATAATAGGGCGAATAATTAGACGACAATGCTAAGTCGTCTTCGAGCAAAAAAAAAAAAGAATACAAAAAATGCGTGCAAATGGTTACGAACGCCTCAAGCTTGAATTTCTTGTGCTCATTTGAATAATGAAATCGTACGTTTAGTTTAACTTTACTATATTTCGGAGTATTCATGGACATTTCTCTCTACATATAATTTGGACGGAATTATCAGATTCATTGCGTGCGACAGTATTGTAACGTTTAAATGCCTACTTGTCATGTTGCTTTCTTTATGAAAAAAAAAATGGACTACACTTCCATACCCATGATATGAGCATGCCATTGTGCACTTCAGCTGCGCCATGTAAATCAATTTAAAATAACGCTATTTTCTTCTCTTTCTCGATGCTCGCTGCTGCTGAAAAAAGGAGCAGGGATCTTTGTTTATACTGATCGTGTAGCATTCATTTTACTGTCGATCTCGCTCGTCCCCCCCCTCACGAATGGGGCTGAAGGTGATCCAACCTCACAACAAAACTCTATTGAATAAGTTCGGCTAGAGTGGAGACATGTCGCTTTTGTGCTCCTTTCAAGACGTTGAAGAGCACGGAACGTAGGCATAACAGAGTTTGCTTCCCTTTCGGGAGAATATTCAGGCTAAAGAACTTTCGCGCTTCGAGCATTGAGAAAAGACATATCTTTGATGTTACTTAAGTTTGTGTTCATAAGGTTGAAAAGCGAACACGTTTCATCACAGGAGCCGGTTGCTTTCCTCAGCGGTCATCGGTCACTGTCAGCGCTAATCAAGAAGTACGGCTTCCATCCTGCCTCGGCGTCATTCATACATCACTGGCAAAATTTGCGCGCACGAAGACCTTTTTTTTTAACCATATGCTGACTTTTGCTGCAACCAAAAAAGCCGCCGCTCCAAGTGATGTTGCATATGAAAGAGTGCCCGGAACGAAACTATTTATTTTGATTATTCGCGCACGGTGTCTGCACCCTATTTTTTCATATGTATTGCTGTTTATTTGCAGCTGCAGCCCAGGTTTCGAGGCGTTCCCATGGCCAACGTCTGTGTCTAGAGACCTTGCTGAGTGCAGGGATGGCTTACACTACAGTTGTATAGAAATCTAGATAGGACCCTAGTCCTCGACTTAGCGGTCTGGTAGTGCCACACGTATACGTCAGCATTCGTCTGCCCAATGTATTCATTGGGTTAAGCTTAACTTTGCGCTTCAGGCCCTGCAAACGCGGATCTCAGAGGCCGCATAGAAAGAAGGTCATGGTAAAGATCTCTTCCCCTAGATGACTCAAAAATGCCAGCTGCTCACAAGGATAATGTCTGCAATTTCAAGAAACTCATTCATTTAATTTTTTTCATTGCTGTGAGTTTTAATTGCTCTTGGGGTGCTGTATAAATCGATTAGCATCATAATTTTAAAAGTTAGACTTAATCAACCTAACAGTAAATAGGCCACATTGTAGGTAAATGTTTGCTTTGATATCCCTATATAACTGTTAATTTGAACCTTAACCGTCGATTTCGTACTCACCTTATTACTAAAAACACATTATCCGAACATGTAAATAAGTGGTCGACTGCTTGGAATAAAAACTAGAGTGTCACTCATTGCTCGAGCCATTGAGAGAGCGCACTTTATCGCATGTACATTTTGCATACACTGAGAGGAATTGTGTTTTGGTGCCATTGAGTGTCTCTTATTACTGCACCGCCGCATTCTTATGCAGCCGATCATGGCACTTTTGAGGCAGTGCAGAGGTCATTTCCATTACGTTAGTGTATCTAAGCGTGTAGGGTTACCAGACATCAATTTTGTGATTATGGTGCGATATATGTTGTACACACTGTGAGTTTATAGATCTGCGTCTTGCGACGTTGGAAAGCCCTTGCATATGGGTCGTATTGTCTTTATTCATCTGATTCGGGCTGCTCTGTTTCTCTTAATGTTGGCGAAAGAATGAGTTGATGCTCGCACTCCCAAGAAGGGAATGCTGCAGGGATTACCCCAAGTGATGTCGAATGCTGAGTGTAGCTTCCTTGTGACCGAGCGAGCCTCGGGCTGTATCATCGGCGTAGAAGCCGTAGCCCGAGTCTGCTATAGACTCGAGTTGTCGGTCAAGGCGGGTGATCACAATATTATAGTAGAGAAGATAATATGGTTCCTTGAGGCGTTCCTCTATTGGGCATGTGAAAAGCCGGCGATCTAATGTTACCTAAGCCTATTGTTGCAGCCTGATCGGTGAGGAAAGATCGGATATAGCGGTACATCCCTTCTCCACAGTTAGAGGAGCTGAGCTCCTGATGTTGTGGCCAATGGTATTGAACGCGCTTTTTAGGTCGAGAGCAACCAAGATGTGTTCCGCGCCCGAGGGAAGGTCGCGTAGTACTTCATCCCATAGCCGGAGGAAAACGTCCTGAGTTGAGAGGTTGTGGCGGAAACCATACATGTGGGCAGAGAAAAAACCTCGATCCCCAAGATAGTGTGATAGGCTGGTGTGAATGACTTTCTCGAAGAGCTTGCCGAGGCAGGATGTGAGGGAAATTTGACGCAGATTCCGCAAGGTGGGTGTTTTCCCATGCTTGGGGATGAGTACGATTGAGTCCTCTATCCAGCAGAAGGAGGAGAAGGAGGAGGAGAAAAACAAGAGAGAAGGCAGGGAGGGAGGGAGGCAGGCAGGCAGGGAGGGAGTTGGCTCTATCTCCTTCGGTGTGTGCCAATATTCATTCGAATGACCCTCCGATCCGTTATCTAGGATCTTAGGCTCACTAATGGGCTCATTAAAATATCTCACTAGTTCATCCAGGCAGTCATCACGAAGGCTTCGTAACATCACGTTAGTAACGGGATCGGGTCCTGGTGCTGTGTTGAATTTTGCAGATTGTGCCACTGCAAAAATTTCAGCTCTTGTGATAGGCTCATCCAGCACTGCACTTGGCGTAACCCTCGTGTCTAAGCGTGCATGGCGGACCGCCGGCGTCACCTACGTATTACAGCGAAAGCTGTTATGAGATCACAACAGGGGTCATTTCTGCGCCGTAGTTGTCCGCCGCCGCCGCCGCCACCGCCCGTAACCAATATCGCACGAAATAAGAAAAAAACTAAATAAAAAAACACTTATGACAGAACGGGAATCGAACCCGGGTCCTCTGCGTGGCAGCCCAGCACTCTACCACTGAGCTACCCCGCTGCTTGAAACTGCGGTGCAAACTGACCCTATGCAAGCTTCATGTCGGGTAAGGAATCGCGTTAATGTGTGTTGGAAAGCGTTTTAGAGCAGTAAAGTAAGAACCAGGCGTCACGCAATGCGAATTGCGTAACGAGTGGGTTGTTCATGATCCAACCCATTACAAAAGCCTGGGGCATAATTCTTCATCGTCGTCAGCCACAGCATCAACAAAGTGCACATACTGCGTCACAAGAGTGTAGCGGGTACCGCGCTTTTCCGCAGATTGACGAATAATGGCATAGTAGGCGCTTCCCCCACTACGCAAACATTATGATGATTTATGGCGTAGTGGGTACCATGCAAGTGGGCTTGTAGTAGTTGCCCCAAGAGTGTTTACAAAAAAAGTTCAGAAAGGCCGCTCTCCCAGCTTTCGCTGTGACTGTGCTGCGCGTTCCGCGCAGGCCTGGCGGTTTTTTCACATGGAGGATTTTCAATACCTTCTTTTGCGAGGATAAACTGAGTGTTGAGGAAGCAGTAAACACTAATTTGCGTTTTCTGTGAAATTTCCGGAGCTAGTATAAATTTCAATGAAAGCAAAGAATTCTGGCTGCGCACGTTGGTTCTATCTCCCTCGATATTTGCCAATATTCATTTGGATGACCCTCCGATGCGTTATCTAGGGTGTCTCTTGATAGCTACGATAACAGTGGTCCTCATTGGACGTCCGCGATAACCACTATCTGTCGAATGGCGTCGCGAGAGCTAAAACATGCAACATATTTCTTGCATGAAGGCTTATTTACATAGGTACTACAGGTATTGCACTGCTCTCGTGTTGATATTCAGGCATTTCACAGGTTATCTGCCTGCTTTATCTCTAGGTCATGATAGCAAGTTATTACAAAACACAACTTATTTCTTCCGCTGGAGCATGGTTGACTTAGTCTTGTGCGCTTGTTTTTACAAATGGTGATGTGATTTTTATCGAAGCTGCACTACTCCGACAACAAGTCATCACACGATAACCCGAAGCGAAAGGCAAGGAATATACCTGTGTCTTGGGTGACTCCCCGATGCTTGCGCGGTCAGTGTCTTTTGCTGCTATCCAGACGCATTAACTGTGGCCTCCGAGCGCCCGTGCCGGCGCGCAATTCATTGGACTGTCTGAAATTGTGTCTCGTGCATGTGAGCGTAATTCTAAAGCGGTGAATTCTATTGGAATAGATGACAAGATCTGATGCAATTACTTCCATGTATTAAAGAAAAAAAAATCAGCATGGCGTACTGGTTAACCCTTTCAGTCCCAGTGATTCCAATTGGAATCATAAATTATATAGGTCAGTCAGCAAGCATCTGGTAAAGATAAAGCGTTGTTCTTCCTCAAGAGCCCGTATTTAGCATCTGCCCTACATGTGGTGTCAACATGGTACACACAATACAGCGAGGTCACGTCTGAACGAAGAAATTACAGAAGCGGTCGTGCTGTTCGCGCATTTCGCTGAGACAGCGTCTTCTTTCACCGTGCAGAGATAGGGCATTTATTTTAGTTCTGCGCCAGAAATTTGAATTTCGCCTATTGGACATTATGCTATCCTATCTAGATAACATTTTAAGTAATAAATGAACTAAAAATTATGGAATTATTATTAAATGAAAATTATTTATTAAATTAATTGGCACATTAATTACTCTTCACTGAAAAGTGTGAACAAAGAGTTTTTCAGTTTTTTTGGACTACCACGATCATGTGCATCTTCAAATGTGAAAACTAGTTGCTTACATTGAAAATAGTTAATTCGGTACTGAAAGGGTTAAGTACTCGGTTCGGGATACGAAGGCGGCGACAGATTTCTTTTTTCATAAGTATTTTCTTTTTTGCACTCATGCTTTCTACATTGACGTCTATATAATTATTTATATGTGGCAGCTGGGAACGATGGTCCTCACGCTGTAGAGCCGTCTTGCCCTCTGTTGTTTTCCAGCATCCAGCGTACGCCAGCATCCAGCATACAACAGCATCCAGCACACACGATATGCCACCAAAATCCAGCACCGTAATTCACCATAATGATGGATGGATGGTTGGAATCCAGCATTCCATGGTGGCCATTGTGCTAGAAAAACAACGTACGCTGCCTGCTATATTCTTCGAATAAGCCATGGTTCTTGACGTGGGTATTAGTCGACATGGGTGAATAGCTTTCCAGAAGCATTCGGCTATTCATTTATGTTGACAAAGATTGCGAATGTTTACGGCAACGTTTGTGTGCACCTCTGGTGAAAAACGGTTCTCCAATTGAAAAGAGTCGCATGCATACTTCTTATATGCAGCGCATTGCAGGCAGTAGATCTGATGGAACAATCTTGAAACTCCATTTTCGCTAAACAAAGGTATGGCATGATAATTCTTGGGTTTGGACGCACTAAAACCATGATACGTTTACGAGGCATGCAATAGTGGTGGGTTCCGGATCTTTCGACCCATCTGGTGTTCTTTAACTTGCATCTAAATTTACGTTCACCGGCCTTTAGTCATCACCTCCATAGAAACCCCCACCACAGAGACCTGGATTAAACCGATCCCTGCCCGGTCAGCAGCGGGGCATTTTATCCCCCTCGGTGGCTAACAAAGTAAGCCTAAAGGTTACCGCTGTGTATAGGCCATTACTCAAATACACCACCAATGAACTGTCGGAATTCCTTAACAGGAAATGGTACTTTAATGCTGTCATTGCATCGACTTGTCTATTTGAATGAGTACCTATGATTTGTGAATATAAGTGAAAAGAAACAAAATGTGAAATAACATAATAGGACCTAATAACTAGCGTTACAGAAACAGGGACGAGTTCACTGGAAGTCCTTGCCCCATTAATGCTAGTATCCATGTCCTATGATGCCTGATACCAATAATAATTGTTGCAGTTTAACATCCTTAAACCACCATATGATTATGCGAGACGCCGCAGTGGAGGACTCCGAAAATTTAGACCACCTGTGGTTCTTTAACGTGGATGCCCGATACTAACTAGCCACACTTTCTGCCTCACATAAATGTTTGAAGAAATAACATTCCTCCTACTCACTAATAAGACCAATGAAATATCTGGACAACTTGTGCATACGTGCTTCAATATACGGTGATAAGAATAATCATGGCAAGGCTAGAGAAATGCGTGTCCACCGTGATTGCGCCAGCTAGTTTAGTAGCGGTCTCGAAACACGTCCTTCTTTCGGGGAACAAAAAATACGTAAACGTGTAGGCTACTTTTGCGAGTGTGGACTTTGTGTTTTGTGCGCTTCAAAAGCTTTCATTCAATTAGTCATCGTCTTCTCATTACACTTTTCCTTCTGCCAACCACAAAGCCGAGCCATCCGTCGGCGGCCAGGTAGAGTGAAGATGACTCTCTGGCCGTTCAACTAACTTCCCATTCTTCCTCGAAACTCGTTCATCATGCCTTGTAACGTTGGAACTGCGCTCACGGTTTCGCTCGAGGCGGTGGGGCTCACACGAACGTTTTTCATTGAAGGATTTAGGGGTGCTCCTCGGTGTCGTATGTTTTTAAACAACGCTCAGTTGTTCCCTTTAGCCATTCTTTCGTGCGCCCCTTTATCTCACTTTTAAGTAAAACGATTTAAGAAAGTGCCAGAAACGTCCACGCCTCATTGGAGAGAGCGCCGGTTGCACTGGAAAAAAAAACTTCTCACTTTTCATATTTCATCCACCTCAATGCAAGCTTTGGTTCACTGCGCCTTAGGTTGTAGGACTGCGTGAAGTTCTCGACGTAGAACTCATCACTCACCCTCTTTGCAAATCAAAAGCGATAGCTCTCGACGAGTCCATAAACACGCCAGTGTTATGGTCTTGCGGGTGAATATTCGCACCGCCCCGCCAGAATGATGAGTTATCTACGCAAAAAAATTTATATATAGAAATCGCGGTGACCGTATATTCTTTGTCCTAGAGAAATGAAAAGACGGCCGCATGATGCGCTTTGCGAAGGACTTAGTAAGACAGCCTATTTATTCGGAGAGCAGGCCTTTCCATCAAAGCCTCTTTAAATTTCCCGTGTTGAAAACTGATGTGAATGACGGGCAATCAGGTAGGTGGTGCTTACTATTTTACCGACTGCGAAGTATGTTATCCTAAAAAGAGTTGAGTTTCAAACTTTCTTTTATCATTATTGATATTGTTGTAGTTATTACGTAGTGCGTGATATCGTTGATTGGCACCAACGACGGCGGCACTGGGTAGCATGGCCTCCAAAATCCGCAGTTGTTCTGAGCTCATAACAGCTTGCACAGACAAAATAAAAAAATATAAACAATAAAAAAAACGCGATGTTTAGCCTAGTGGGTGAGACATTCCGCTTTGAAGCTTATGCTCATAGTTTCAAAACCCATCACAGCCTGCACTTTTAGTTTTGATTTCATCACATTTCCGACATTATTTATTTACAGTTATCGGTCTTATTTGGACTACAGAAGGACCCACAGATAAGCGCATTTGGATGACCCATTAATGACTACGTATCTAAAGCACCTTTTTAGTATCATCGTTAGCCGTACCGTTAGCTTCAGCTTGTGCTAGATGCGCTTCCGGCGGAAGCCCCTTATAATTATCGAAAAATTTGTCTAATATTGTGCGAGCATGAACGTTAAACCACGAACCACGAAACGTCGCTTCCCTTTACGAGGCCTCCTCACGGGCAAGAGGTATTGCCAACGTGGAGGATTCTGCGCATCAGAAAAATTCTGACTTTGCGAAAAGTTAATATGTTGGGCGATCGCAGGAGGCGCCTTCAGTGGGGCCTTTCCAGACGATGACGAATGCAACAAAGAAGTTAAAAGACACCCGCCCTACAACAGAGTTCTCGGGAAGGCTGCAGCCACAGTTCTTCCGGGGATAGTGGAGGTGTGGCCGATACTAAGCTACAGCGGCTTTTAGAAATTGCAAGAACATAAGCTCCACTGTTCCTCCCTTACGCATTATCTTCGCTGCGCCAGCACATAAGCGTAACAGAGTATTTGGAGAATGTGCAGTCGTCACGGGTAAGCAAGAAAGCAGACAGCCAACAAATTGGGCTAGGACTTCCTGTGGGCGTTTTACTTTGTCGGATCCTATCTTCCAGCGAGCAATTCATCTCGACAAGCTCGCTCCCCCCCCCCCCCCCCCCCCGAACATGTAGTTCAATCGATCCTCAAACAAACATGAGCCGGTAGTTATATTTATATATATGTCGTAGAAGGCTCCTCCGGTGACGGCATCGTCGTTTGGCTACCGCGGGTATTTGTAGCAGGTCAGCTTCCGGCGCCCTTCGCTGCAGGCGCCTGCTGCTCGCTGCATCCACACGCTGAACCCTAATGGGACGCTTTTGCTGGCCTTAATGGGAGCCGGCATTCAACCCCGCTCAGTCCAAATGCGGGGCGCCACCAGCAACGCCACAGATGCGAAAAAACACGCCCTCCATCTACTTGCGGTATACTCTCGCTTCTGCGATTAGAACAATGCGCGAGGGCACGTTCTGCCCTATCTTTTTTTCAAATGACCTTAATCAACGAAGCCGACAATCCCATTCTGAGACATCGTTAGTAGGGCAACGCACCTCACTAGTGGGTCAGCTGCAAACGGCGTGAAAGGAGGACAACGCTGAAATGCACGTTAGAGACATTAGGCAGCTGTGACGTCGTAAAGTAACGGTTCGTGGCGGCAAAAATACCATACCACAAGGAGAGTTTTGTTGCACTAAGTCTATAGGATATAGATATTTAGCTTTCAAACTATAGTTTATTTAGGTAATAGCACTTGTGCACGACACTGGAAGTTGTAAAGGAGTACGTCTACTTAGGACAGGTAGTAACCGCGAAGCCGAACAATGAGAGTGAAATAACTAGAAGAATAAGGATGGGATGGAGCACATTCGGCAAGCAGTTTCAAATCATGAATGGTAGTCTACCACTATCCCTCAAGAGGAAGGTATATAACAACTGCATCTTACCGGTACTTACCTACGGAGCAGAAACCTGGAGACTTACAAAGAGGGTTAAACTTAGATTGAGGACGACGCAGAGAACGATGGAAAGGAAAATGATAGGTGTAACCTTAAGAGACAGGAATAGAGCAGAGTGGGTCAGGGAACAAACGGGGGTTAAGGATATCATAGTTGAAATCAAGAAGAAGAAATGGATATGGGCCGGGCACGTAGCACGTCGGCAGGATAACCGCTGTTCATTAAGGGTCACGGACTGGATTCCAAGAGAAGGCAAACGCCTGAGAGGTAGACAGAAAATTAGGTGGGCAGATGAGATTCAGATGTTTGCGGGTATAACGTGGCAGCAGAAAGCACAGGACCGGGTTGACTGGCGGAACATGGGAGAGGCCTTTGCCCTGCAGTGGGTAGTCAGGCTGACGATGATGATGACTTGTGCACGCGTCCCTGCAATTGGCAACAGCCGCAATAGCAGAAATCGTTCTAGAAACATGTTGAATATCATGGGGACAAACCGAAGCGCAGTGAGCGACGTATACTTACCATGTACTTGACCACAGCGTATGCTGTCGTGGTCTCAAATAAACCTGTAAAGCGCGAAGATCTATCAGACGATTTCCCACCGCTCGCAGATGCCAATGAGATTAATGTCCTTGTAGTGGATTCAAGTTATGGCTCATATATGTGAACAGGGCTTCATATATAGTTACTACACATAGCACTAACGAATAAAGGAAGCAATCAATATAAATGAACGCACTCTCCGACATTGTACTCTAGATCGGCTACACATCACATAAAGGGCCCCAAATTCAGCTCGAAGCTTCTGAACGCAATTATTCAGCGGAATATTATACGCTTAATAATTGCATTGACAAGCTTCGAACTGATATGAGGACCCTTTTTGTGAAGTGTAGCCGATCTAGAGTACAATGTCTGAGAGTGTGTT
The DNA here is from genome assembly GCA_030522465.1 of Rhipicephalus appendiculatus. Classification (NCBI taxonomy): domain Eukaryota; kingdom Metazoa; phylum Arthropoda; class Arachnida; order Ixodida; family Ixodidae; genus Rhipicephalus; species Rhipicephalus appendiculatus. Next base: position 10,103 of record JALIZH010028578.1, on the reverse strand, counting down.
CATTTATATTGCTTGCTTCCTTTATTCGTTAGCGCTACGTGTAGTAGACAAGTGTTCGTACCACACAGATGGCATAAAAAAGCCATTTATCAAATGAAGATGCGAAATGGTCATCCCACTTTTTTCTTGGTGAAATATGGTTACAGGATTCAGTGCTTTCGGTAGATTCTACTGCACCAAATGAATTTGAACCAGTACACTCTAAGAAAAAGTCGAGTATTTGGGGAGTACTTCTGCCACACAAGAATAATCGTCATCTACTTCGCGTACTTTCCTCGCGTTATCACCACGGCTCCCGTACTTCGCGGTCACGAACGGCGCGCGTTATCAGTGTGACATAGCATTCTTGATAGGAAAGTGGCGAGCGCCGGGTTTTCAAGAAAGGAAACGCGAGCAAGTCAGATGACGATTATCGTTGTGTGGCAGAACTACTCCCCAAATACTCCATTTTTTCTTAGCGTGTAGAACTTGCAGCCATTGAACGCTGCGTCTAGATGGCGGTTAGCAGCCATATAACTCGTTAGTGTCTAGACTTTGTCCCCCTCCTTTCAGCGTAGCACCTACTTTCCTGAAGTGACTAGAGTGAGGCTTTACACTTTGCCCCCGTCGCTTTAACAACTATACTGTAGCAAATAGGCAGAACAGTCAAGCCGCGTCGTCACACGGTTCAGCCGTCACTCGTTTATAATAATTGTCGCCACGTGTCTACAGCGTCTTTGTTTAAGTCACGGGCGTTTCACCGAGGTAAGTGCCAAAAAAGCTGCACCGGATGATAAAGTTCGCGATGTGACTCCCAACTTCTCCAGCGATTGACAATAGAGAATTTTAGCGTGCGCGATATTAAAGTATACGCAGAGGTGTTTGCAGAACTCCGGGTCGCCTTACGATGACACCAACATCTTGCAACGCTTCGGATAACGCCAATGATAGTCACGTTTCTCTGTTTTCCCCTAATACCAGTGACTGAAAAACGTTTGAAAAGACGACGCATTGGACATTACGCCGCGGCCGACAATGTACTCCTGCGGAGATGTTGAATGCACACCTTTCTCCAAAGAAATTTATGTGCTTGCCATGGTTCACCATTGCGCAGCCAGATGGCCACATTTATCGGGCATCTCACGTTTACGGCTACAATAACACCCTATTTCGCTACCGCACGCAATTCTATGGATAGACTGAAATTCTCTACAGGTGTGACTCAACGCAAATTCTTCGCACTTAGAAAAAGCAATGACAGGAGCCAGAGGAGACCAACCATCCGGCATGTTTGTGGCCTGAAAGTGGTGAAGCTGAAAAACAAAAACGAAAACAAACAAAAAAAAAAAGACAGAAAAGGAAAATATTTTGAAGAATACTCTCACACTTGATCATCTCACCTGTAAATACTCATCATCACCACTTGGGTCTGGGCAGCGGGGCTCAGGCTCGAGAGGGAATAAGCAACAGTCTTCCGGCTTAAACATTGTCTCACAATAATTACGACTTATTTCACAAACGTGATAGTTCCACGGTGAAACTCGCAGGTAGCGTGATATATATGTCACCGGTATAAATAAACTGCCACCAAGTATTTACGACAATATCCGCGCGTCTCTGGCGCAGTGATTGTTGATTCAAAATGAGACCCCGCACACGCTGTTGAGCTACTCCGCACACTTATTCTACAGTTCGGTAATCCCGTTCAGGGGCGTAGGCAGAAAGTATTTTCGGGGGGGGGGGGGGGGGGGGACACCACCTCCTTGCTCTGAAGGGAAGGCCGGGCAGGCAAATGTGGTGGAGTGTCATTTTGGGCTCTGTATGCCATGACAAAAAAAAATGCCCCCCACCTCCCCGAAGGGAATCGTGAGGAAATGCGAATGCATTTCGCGCGCGCTTCACTCCATTTATATATGGTGGTTGTGGTTCGAAGAAGGAAAAGGCGCCTAATTTCTGCAGCCCGGTCGGGAGCACGGCGCAGCGCCTGTTTTTTTTTTTTTTTTCTTTATCGCGGTAGCTCCGCTGAGCTCCCGCGATGCGAGGGCCCTCACGCGCCAGAGCGCGCTCCTCCTCTCCACTTTGCTAAGGGCGAGGATCTAGCGAGGATCAGCGCGCGCGCCCGCAGCTTTTGCTATGGGAGAGAGAGTGAGAGCGGAGAGATAACACCTGCCGGCGCGCGGACACCTCCTCAACCTATCCTCCTCCCCGCGGACAACGCCGGCCAACGCCGGACAACGCCGCCTGACATAGCCCGACTAAGAAATGCATTCGCATTTAAAATAGGTCGGGGAGGGGGAGCATGGGCCTGATGTGCCACCCCTGGCTACGCCACTGATCCCGTTTATAACTCCCATCTCATTCTGTCCACCATGCAGCGCTGCGCTGGGACCATCAGATGCCAAGACTACTGTAGGGGACAGTAAATACTGTTTTCCATCGGTGCCTCGGGCATAAAAAGAAATTTTACTACCGACCAGTTTTACTGCGTCTCCGTCAGCACTTCTTGACACCCTCGCTTTTGAGAGCTTTAGCGACGAACGGAAAGGAGGAAGGCTGGCCCCCCTCTGGCAATACCTGCGTGAGTTCATCTGGCGGCTCAAGGGTCAGAATTGATGGGTCAATAGGCTCTGGTAATTCCTAGCTATAGACAGATGCGCAAGCGAGGTTGAGTGGTGCGACGGTGTCATAAAATTGCGGCATTTGTGCTCTCTATGGTGTTGCGTACATGTGAGCGCAGAACCTAAATGACGAAACGCAAGCGCTTCTCTCACGTGTCGTCCACTTAAAGCGCTGTTTGTTCGGTTTCATGCAAGTAAAAAAAAAAAAAACTTCGGCCAAGAATACGTACTTGCGATAATGAAGTATACCTTTATGATAGGGGTTTATGGTAGGGGTGATAATAAACCAGGAGTCGCTTGAAAACAGTAGGCGCTGCTTGAACAACTAGCAGAGATCAACAGCCTGGTTTCAGAATGTGCGAAACACTTGCGGAGAAAGCGTAGATATATGACGTGTGCTCGGCCATCGCTCGTGTAATACAAAGTTTCCGAAGGCTTCAAGGTTTTTTTTTCTTTGCAGAAAGCCGATAAAGAACTCTCGTGGTATTTCTCAAGCTTTCTAATACATTATTGGCATTAGCTACAGGCATCAGTGTACAGATTAGAAGCTGGTAATTGAATGTTTTATGGTTAGTGGTTACGCTCCATTGCCATCACAACCAATGTAGCAATTGCACATTTGAAGGATGGACGAAGAGCGTCGAAAATATATCAGAATCACTTCGAACAGGTTGTCGCAAGCTAAAAAATCTTATGGGATGATTTCAAAGAGGACAGCAAGGCGGCCTCTTCATTACAAACTATTTCTCTAGAATTCGCGTGAGCACATATATGATCTGATGAGAATGGTGTAGTTTTTTTTCCACATCAGAGAAGGCGTTGTCACGCATCACGCGCATGAAACAGAGGAACATTATGTGGCAAAGGCTTGGCGAATGTAGCCGCGAAATCACAGCAGCGGTGCACACTGTTTCCCATCAATTTGCTAAAATTATTCGCCTACGTAAGTGGATTTCTTTTTTACTAACAGTGACAATACGTGATTAGGTTTCTTCCAACAGGTCGCAGTTGCTCTGGAAATAAGAGAATTCAGTCGCGTAAAGTTTCTGTAGTCGCTGAAATTAGGAAGAGAGGAGATTGTGCTGTCTAAGAAAAGGTGATGACGTAGATAGGAACAAACACAGTGAGTCGTGCGGGGAATCTGGAGCAAAGAACAGGCGGAGAAAAGTGACTCTGAAAGCTGAGAAGCAGATACCGGGGAGTGAGAGGGGGAGGAAGGAGGGGCTTCTTTGACGAGAATTCCGAAACGATTACCCATGTGTCGTTGACAAGTTTCTCAAGCCAGGCCGGCTGTCGTGGGAACACAGCTCCTTCACAGGAACCAAGCCGACGTGCGACGCTTGCTGGCATCCCAGCACGACAACAAAGCCTATAGAAAGCCACCCAGAAGCTGCAGACATAAAGCTCCAAGGACGTGCAAAGCCGTCGAGATGGCGACAGCTTGACGGGTGTTCCAATTCCCTGGTCACGGCGATTCGCTAATTCTCTCCCGGATTTTTTCGAGCCCGACCATTTTCAATTGTGGGTTTAACGCAGCGCTGGCCATTCGGGCCTTTGACGACGCTTCGTGATAATAGGGCGAGAAGGAAGTTCTAGACAGTAATTTGAAACAGTGGTGACTCTTGGTAGGTTAATACAGATCTTTGCTCACTGCTTTATGATGAACGATTACTGCTAAAATATAACTAGTGTCTGTCGACGGTCATTACATACCGCTACTAGCTTTGAATTGAAATCGTTTTAATAGAGAAAGACTTCCCAGGAACTTACTAGTAGCATTGTATCAACGACTGGTCAACGACCTTTATTTGAGGCATGATCATAGGATGTCACTTGGAAGCACTTTTCTTTACACTTTAATGGGACATATTGATGTGTTTTCTGAAAGTTTTAGGTACAAACGATGATCATTTTATTTAGACACCCTAGTAATAATGTGTTATACAATGGGCCACCACCTTCGAATTGAAGCCAAGTTTCCCGTTTTTCTGTTGACATCATGGCTCTGTCTTACACTTTAAGCACAGCAACGCTTAATCAAGGGGCGCGTTTTCGCTATTTTGTGCACCTATAAATGTATTGTTCAGTGTACAATATGAATTAGCTTTTTTAGGCTACAGTATTTCAACTGAAATATGTTCTACGCCGACAGATTTATATGAACGTTTTCACATGCTGCTGTATAATAAAGCACCCTGTGTGTCAGTTGATCAACAAACAGCGCTACCTGTAATGCAGCTACTTAATGCTTCAAATCACTATTCCGCAACTTGAGGATGCCGTACACATAAGAAAGTGTGGTATGATTGAAATATTGATGAACAGTGCAGGTTATTAGATAAGCAGATGGTCTTTTACGGCAATATGTTCGCGGACGATAGAGCCAAATAATAAAAAAAAATAAAAGAACGAATTTCAGTACAGCCGCCGTGTCATGGCTTGAGTTGAGCTTGTACCCGTTTCGGACCATGAAGAAAATCACTTGACTATGTCTCCAGTTAATACCTTGAACGCTGTCAAGTTAGCATCACCATTACTTAGCATGACACCGTGTCGCAGCTGGCAGTGGAGTCAAACCAAGCGTTAACATCACGGAACAAATAAAACGCCAAGGATAACGGGAACTTGTCGGCTGAATTGTCAGAAAGTACACGTCTGCTTGTGCTGGAAAGCTCTGCAGTATAAAGGATGTGCGATAACAATACATAGAGAAGTAGGGTACCAAATGAAATTTTAAATTTCTTCTGCAAAACCCTACTAAACCCTAGATTCGGCAATACCCAGCAAGCGTACACTTCACTGTTCGCAAGGATAACTTTTTAGCGGCAAACAAGATTCATATTGTCTTCGTCACTCCCAAATCAAGGGGTATTATTTTCTTTAAATATTAAAAAAAAAACAGTTGCAGTCCTGCATCTTGCCGCCTCTTCTGAAGTTCCGGCACAGACATTACTGAGATGCCATTGTCAGCACATTACGACTGTTCGTTTTCTCACTTGAGTGCCGCAGAAGAAGTTGATTCAGCAATGGAAACGACGAATGGGCACATGTCTGTTTTACTTTGACAGAGAAAGCAGAAACATAATGTGACGCCTTCTCCATGTTTGTTCCTTTTTATTAACCAAGAAGTATTAAAGTAAGACGTACAGCCAGCGTCAAAGGTTTGTGGCCCACGAGACGCAAGGAAAGGCTAAATATTCCCGCTACTTCAGCCGGCAGCCTTAAATCTAGCTTTTAGGCCTGTTCTAAAACTCGCTGACAACAAATAGTGTGCAGTTCGACGGAATATAGTCATAAATTTCTGGGAAATTGAAAGTTTTCACAGACTTTGTGGCTTCTTACTTTTGATGCCGACTATAGAATTACACATTCAAAATATTAGATGCTCGTCACGCCCTCACATACTGCACTTTTCTTAAAACAATACCAGAACAAATAAATATTGAGTGCAATTAAAATGTGCATGATAAGGCATTGCCTGCGCAATCATCGACACACTAAGCTTCTGCCCCGTATGCGGTGCAAAACACGGTAAGCTTCCCTGGAAAGGCTTAGACCTTTCCAAGCACAAGACACTGATTTAGTTCAAGCACGATCTTGTTTTATTATTGCGGCATTTTGTTCCCTAAAAGAAACCCACTGGCGTTATCTGAATGCCAGTGAGTCGCGAACACGTCCCAGGGAACAAGTGAATTTAGTTGGCTCAGGCGCGAGCGTTTCGTTTTGCTCGGAATCATCTGTCTCAGAGAGTTCCTAATACAGAAACCTACTTTCTTTTATCCTTCAAATCCCGTTCTTTCTTTTTATTTATCCCTCTCGCTTGAGCTCCCATTACAACAAAACATGAAAGCAGCTGACGCCTTTAGGTAGTTGACAGTCACAAAAAACAATAGTAGTAGTAGTAGTAATAGACTTTTATTTCACCCACAAACTAAAGGCCGAGCATTTCGACCGCCTGCGGGACCAGTCGACGCTGTTCTTCTTCCCCTTCGGCGTCGAATACAAATAGACAAATGGACAAACACTCACACACTTACTGCCAGTACGTAGGCACAAACAAATGTTGAATCGACAGAAAAGTGCATGAAGCACAAGTATTCACACAATGTACAAGCATGTATAAAAATTCGCCAAGGTGGTCCGACAGCACATTACTAGGTACTTACTTACAAATTGTCTATCCATTCCCGCACTCTAAATGTAACAGTCACGTTTGCAGAATCATTATTATGCAACTTTATACAAGAGAGGAGGCCTTTCAGGCCTCAGATGCGGCTATCCGAGCGCTCATTCCCCGGGTAACTCATTTGAGCCATATGGACTGGACCCCGCAACCACCACTGCTCAGGTACAAGGAAATTGTAGAATACTATCGCTCCCAGCATTGCCGTTATCCACCTACCGCCAAGGGTCTGAATAAGACGGGAGAAAAAATTCTACGCCGGCTAAAAACAAATTGCTATGCCCGACCATATTACAATACTTTGACCCCACAGTCACTGGCAGGTGCAAGCAGTGTGGGGAAACAATCGATGTCTTCCTCATGGTATGGCGCTGCCAGCTGAACACAGCCATTTCTCCCCTCCCCCAACCCTACGCGAGAGGATCGGGAGGCGACGCTGCTTAGCTGCTCCGACCTCCGGGCCCAAGGTGCCCTGATTGCGCGAGCAAAAGCAGCGGTATCGTCCAATGACGTCCCTGACTGAGGATTTCACTTAGTATGTAGGGCGCTTTCGGGGGCTCATACGTTCTCATTTATAATAAAGTTTTTCACCACCACCACCCCCCCCGCCTGTCTTAAACGAACATGAAAAGACGCGAGGAGTGAAGGGGGGGGGGGGCGCTCGCTTAAGCGGCTACTGGGGTCTTCGCGCGGTCGCCATCGCTGGCATGCGCAGTATCTCGGACGATATCAGCGGGCGACTCGTATACCCTTCTATGTGCTGCGCTTTCAACGCGAAGAGACTGCGCGAAAAGTGTCCTTGGAGCAGCCTTATTCTCTTACACCAGCGTTTTGTAGAGGTACGTGAGATAGGATCCAAAAGAGTTTGCTGCGAGTCTCACTTCGTATAACGTTACAAATTTTTGCTATCGCATTCACTGCTTCACCTTTTCTGTGAAACTGTTTTTTTTTACTTTATCTCGATTTCTAACTACACGTTCTATGGCAACCCGACCTCTCTTCAAAGAGCAAATTGCTTCGACTTGAATTATCATAACATATCCTTGCTTGTTTCATCTTTTGGAAAGTAACTCAGAGCCGGTTTTCTTTCCATGGCTGATATCAAATACATCTTTGGCGCCCCTCTGACGCTTTGCTTAATGTTTTTTGTTACCGTGTCACTTGCACTGCCAGTCGTATACTTGGTGACGAGGCTCCTATTGTTTCTTTTTTTTTTCAATTGCAGGTCAACGCTCCTCCCATACAAAAACCGAAACGTTTTTTCCCATCCGCTGTCTTTCACGTTGTTTAGTCTCTCCTGGAAAGTGACTGTCAAACCGCGAAGTAGCTAGCGACTTCAGCCCCCACCACACGTCTGCATGTCGTATAGTGAAGTATAGTCTGTATTTTATTGTTGTTATACTGCGTTACTTTTTAGGCGTAGGGTAAAATTTAGGTAAAAAATTTTGAGTAGGGTAAAATAGTGTAATCTTGACCACTACGTGGAATATTTTTCAAAAATGGTTGGCAACACTGGCGCCTAGACGCGCCGTTATTGCAGTGCTTCCTAACGTTTCGAGTACAAACGATATGCTTCTCCCAAGACACTTCATGACAGCGATCAGCAGACGCAGCGGTCATCACTTGCCTTGCCGCTAGCAAAACATGCGTCGTCGTGCAGCCACTACCATCGTCACTGCCCTGTCGAGGCAGCACACCAGGCCAGATGCTATAGTCGTTTGAACGCGGAACGTCAGGGGGCACTGCGATCACAGAGCTTATAGGCGCGCAAGCGGGCTTGACACGTGCTATCTCTTTGCATCTCGCGGACATGTGTAGTAAGCAGGAAAATACTAATACATAACAGATATGAAGTTCTAAACTGTCTAATCGGACGTTTTGGAAGCCGATCTACATCTTTCTCATTAGAATTTTTCGCCGAGCTTCATTGTGCCAAATGTTAGTTAATTAAAATGTTTAATTTGGAAATTAGGAAAAAAAAAGGGTGAGTTACTCCATACGTTAGTCGTCAACATTCATTCGGCCGCGTCGTCATAGATTGCGTCGGCATATTTTTGAACTCTGGCCAGAGATAGCTGGGGCATTCTCTGTATTATTGTGCAATAAACAATTAACCACTTTTGAGACGACACTGTGAACGTTCGTGTTAAACCAATTCCTACGACGGAGGGAGCAACCATTTTTTTTAATATACCCCAAAACCGTCAACCATATAAAAGTCAGCAGAATTACTTCTGGATGCACTTTTTCAACCATCAAATTAGCTTAATACAACTTCGCCTAAATTCGCCTCATGTACATGTGTCAAACGCACTTTAGTGAGTGTCAGCGTCACCTCTCTACAGCATAATTACCTTGTGACACGCTCTGTAAATTTAAGAGGCGTAGTGAAGGCGCTTATTTTTAACAAATGTTTTCAAACAGAAGTTGGTGACCCTATGTATGACTCCCAGCAAATCAGACACTTGCACTGAAGCCAAAATACTAACTTTCCTCGCCTTTCACTTCAGTCTATATATACCTTACTCGCTCTCTATAATACTATTGAGGTTGTTCTATCTTACCACTCCGGGCCATCACGTTAGGCAACGTGCAGGCCGATTAAGAAAGACTACATGGTTAGCCCACCAAACAATCCGTTCGTACCCTCCGTACCTTATGAGTGATCTTATCAGAAATCACCGAAACTATACATTATGCATGCTGCCAACCCACCAAGGAATACAGATTGATTGGATGCAAGCATGCGATGCGTGACCATTATCTCTTTCCGAGAGGGTGCACTGCTCAACAGGCTAGCTATTTATAGACATTTTATTCGGGTTTCATTAATTTTCGTCCAAGTCTCGATAATTTTTTTTCTTGACTTTCCTATTCTTGTCCCTCTTTCTCTCTTTCTATCAACTTTTCCTCTATCTCTTCCCTCCAGAAAGAGTGGGCAAGTGTTGTACCCTTCTATAGTCGGATGCACCTTAAGAAAGGGGAAACCCCTCCCACATGACCGAAGCGCGGCCCGCTTCGGTCAAGAAATAGTCCCGTTCGTGCAAATGACAGCGTTTTCCGAGGGCGGCAGCACCAGCTGCCCGGATCATGGTGTCAGTCTGCAGTGCGTGTTTATTAGTGAAGGCTTGTGTTCATCCGCCTTTGAGAAGGAAATGCCGTAGACTTCTAAACTTCTATTTGTCTGTAGGTGGCAGTTGTCAGCTTGCTCTCTCCGTATTTTCCTCTGTGTCATCGTGCATTGTATACCTGTACGCGCGTCAAAATATAAAAATAATTCGAGAAAATGCTGCTAAAGTTTGAATTAAGCGAGTGGAACATTT
>JALIZH010028577.1:0-72105 GCA_030522465.1 Rhipicephalus appendiculatus | reverse complement strand
TTTCTTTGTGTGTTCTGAGCCCTCCTCTTGTCAAGTTCTAACAAATTGCGACTCTGTGTGTATCAGTATGTAGGTCTCTCACTCTTTCTCTAACCTTTTTTCCTGCGTTTGTTCTGGCCCCTCCCCTTATCACTTTCGGAGTAATCGCAAAGGTGGGTGCATCTGTGTATATACTACTGAACTTGGTACTTACACTTGAACGCATTCAATAAATTTCGCCTGTGATAAAGGCCAGTTTCCGGTGATAAGTTCACGATAAATGTCATGCTGTTCACTTTGACTTTCTTACACACACGCGCGCGCGCACACACACACAGACACGCGCGTATATATATATATATATATATATATATATATATATATATATATATATATATATATATATATATATATATATATATATATATATATATATATATATATAATGTATGTATGTATTGTAGTGAACAAGAGACACAGAGACAGCACCCTGTTAGGAGAGGCCCCAGGGTCTCTTGGGTAGCGCGACGCGAGGGACAAGGGACTGGGCTGGGAACATCCAGGCAGTGGCAAGGCAAAAGGCAGCCAGAGAAAAAAAAAACGTTTAATTTAAAAGAGAACAACGTATGCACAAGACGAGGACAAAGAAGCAGCGCTCGACGCTAGATGCACCGGCCTTTTATGAGCGAAGAGACGCTCGGAGGAGGAGGGCGCACCTCTGCTGTTCGGACGCGTGCAGCGTCGCTGAGGGACGCTTCCAGTGTCTCTGAAGGACGCGTCCAGTGTCTCTCATAGGGACTCCAGCAAGGGGGGAAAAGCACTGCACACGGGGTACCGTGTTCTGCACACTACTGCAGCTCGGTTCTGCGGCACTTTCTCAGGTAGTCGGGCACAGGGTCCAGCCGGTAGGAGCCTTTTCGCTGGTGGGTCGCACAGCGCTCATAACAACCCGTTCTTGGGCCAGCTGTTCTATTATCTGCTCTTCCTTCTTCTCGTCTTCCACCTAGACCAGCGGGCGCCTATGCCCGAAGGCACCTACATCTACATTACACTCGGCCACGCTGCGAAATGGCATGGGGAGCTCCGGAAATGCACTCGGGCGGACTACATTGGCTGTGCCGCAGTGGTCGTCGTCGAAGGCCCACAGGCCCTGTACCCTGAACTGCCATCATAGGCGATAATGTCTCTGGCGGGCGCTGTTGGCTGTGCCTTGGGGGTCTTTGTGGTGTACGCCACGACCTGCCTTGCTGAGCTGCCGAACACTGGTGGGCGACATTGGCTGTCTCGATCTGGCCGCAGTACGCTTAGCAGACAATTCAGTTGCGGCAGTTTGGGACGCTGGTCGTTATTCACGTTTGCGTGCTGAGTAGGCAAAAGCTTGCGGAGAGGGCGCGCAAGTTCGGACAAGCTGCGAAGAGTGGTCGTGATTCGGCGTAGCAGCATCTGCGTTGCCGTTTGCGCAACCTTTAGTTCCGCGGTAACGAGGACAAAAGGTGGTCGCTTGTGGCTCCGTATCGCATCCGCAAGTGTGATCGCCACCATCTCTGCCTCCCGCGTCGAAATCATTGAAGTTTCATGAAGGCATCTCGCTGCCTTTGTTGAACTGGTCGCCGCCCGTCTGGTCAGTGGCAAATTCCATGATGGCGACCCCTTGGGGTGAGTCAGTGGCGGATCCGAAGACGGCGAGAGCCACTTCATGTTGATCCGCGCGGTGCTCCGGTGGTAGACCGGATGTCGGAATAGAGTGCTTGCCGTCGTCAGTATACTGGTAGGCGTGGCTGCCGGGATGACTAATGCTGGCTCCACCTGCCTGAGGCGCATCAATGGTCTCCGTGTTGGCTTCTTTGAACGAAACGTTCACACCCTCGGCCAATGACTGCCTGGAAGCCAGCAGATGCGTGTCCGTCTGGTCACAGTCGGTGCTTTTAGTATCAGCAGGCCCTTCAGGTTGTAGTCTGTCAACTTGGGATCTTTGGGCCGATGCGGTACTCGGAGTCGAGGAGCTGAGTTTGTCTCCGTTGTGATCAATGGTGAGGTGAACTTCACCAGAGAAGAGGTAGTCTGCTCCTAAGATCATATCAGCGGGCAGGTCCTCGAAAACGGGAACGCTGGCAAGGAACATGCTTCCGGCTTCGGTTTCAAGATGCAGATCAAGCGCACCGACAGGTAACGCGTAACCACCGAGGCCACGCAGGGGTACCTCGGGCCAAGGTTGGAGGTTGGCTGGGGCATGGCGTCGATGCAGCGCCGTGCGTTGAGCTCCCGTGTGCACAAGAGCCGTAAGCTCCCCGATTCCGGCCACGCGGACCTGCACCGGTAGAAGCGACCGCGTATAGTGTTGTGTATCTCGATGTCGTATATCTGGTGGTTTAACGTCGATACGGCCACCGAAACCCGGTGGGAGGTCCTCCCTCTGGAATGTCGAAGAGGACACACAGGGTACGGTGTGAGGGCGAGGATTGGCTGCCAAGTTGCCGGTCGATGAGCTGCAGTGTTGAGCTGCAGCCTCGAGTTTGTGCTCCTCCTGAGCTCCGCCCTCGGTATGCGTCTGGCTGAACCCGGAGCTTTCGTGGCAAATCCGGCCGGAAACAGCGATGAGCCTTGCACTTCATTGCAGCCAGGACTGTTGCTTGACGCCTTCGTATTTATGTCAAGCCCCGGCAGCACCACGAAGGCGGTCTATGGCAACTATCCATTTTTGGTGGTCGTGCCAGGCATGGCGATTACCGGAAGAATTGATGTCCTCAATTCACATGGCAGCGTTGCCCTGGAAGCCCCGAAACTCCGGCACTGCCCGAACAGTCGATGATGAAGCGGCAGGCGAGAACACGAAGTGTAACGGCGCCAAGTGGTTGAGCTGACGGGATAGTTGCGTGAGGACATGCAAAAGTTCCTCGCCGTTGTCGGTTGAGGCGCCCGACAAGCCACGGGCGGTGTCCGCGGAGTGCGCGGCAGTCCGGGTGCTCACGGTGGCTGGGTCCATGTTCAACGACGCGTGGACGGCGTCCCTTGTCGTAACAGGTATCACGGCGTCGGTGGAGAGGTGTGGGGCCGTCGAGGAGGCCTAGGCGCCATCCCCGATCGGTGGTTGCAGCGGCGGCAGGTTAGCACATTCTGAGGAGGCCTGGACTCCGTCCTCAACTCGGGCTTACTGCGGCTGCACGTTGGCGGGATCCTTGGACGAAGAAGCGTAGACGTAGGACTTCGTTTTCGTCGACTGCGCCATTGTAGTGAACAAGAGACACAGCGACAGCACCCGTTCCTGGGCCAGCTGTTCTATTATCTCCTATTCGTACTTCTCGTCTTCCACACAGACGAGCGCGCGCCTGTGCCCGAGGGCCACTACATCTACATTACAATATATAGTATATACAAGGCGTCCCAGCTATCTTTAGCCAAGGGTTAAAAAATACAGTATTTGAGGAAGGCGAGTGAAATCAGTTGAATATTGCTTACAGTCATCTTGCGCACAACAGGTAATTTTTTGTTTCGTAATTAACTAATTTGTTAATTGGGATTAACTTACTAAATTGCTAAATATTGATTTTAAGCAACAAATGAGATTTGCAAAGTTCGAGAGCGTCTTTGGAAACCCCCTCATTGCATTATTTTCGATAAAGAAAGTCTTACGCGTACCATTTTTTCCATGCTGCAAAGAAATCCCGCGAAATTCAAAAAATACCACGTGACAAGCGCATTCGCGCACCGAGACTGTGCTGCTCTCAGCCGTGGTTTGAGCGAACAAAATCAGCTGCGACCACGAGCCGCCGACTGCGTTGCAGCGGTAGGCCGATAAGTTGGCGGTGGTTTCTTGGCCCGTTGCCAGCCGGTTGCCGCGCATGACTGAGCAAGTTGAAGCGAGCGCGGGCGAAGAAACCACCGTAAACTTATCGGCCTACTGCTGCAACGCAGCCGGCGGGTCGTGATCGCCGCTGATTTTGTTTGCCCAAACCACGGCTGAGAGCAGCACAGTCTCGGCGCGCGAATGCGCTTGTCATGTGGTATTTTTTGTATTTCGTGGGCTTTCTTTGCAGCATGGAAAAAATGGTACGCGTAAGACTTTCTTTATCGCAAACAATGCAATGGGAGTTTCTGAAGACGCTCTCGAACTTTGCAAATCTCATTTCTTGGGTAAAGTCAATATTTAGCAATTCAGTAAATTAATCCTAATTAACAAATTAGTTAATTACGAAACAAAAATAGCCTGCAGTGCGCAAGAGGGCTGTAAGCAATATTCAACTAATATCACTCACCTGCCTCATATATTGTATTTTTAACCCTTGGCTAAAGGTAGCTGGGACACCCGATATATATATATATATATATATATATATATATATATATATATATATATATATATATATATATATATATGTTGCCACCTCCTGTAGTGGGTGAACTGCATAACCAGTGGCACAGCTCGCGAAAGAAAGAAGTGCGCGCGCTATCCTTTTTCGAGAGCGAGCTTAGCCGACGCTGTTTTGCCAAGAGCCCTGCTGCTCTACGAACAATAAACCTCAACCGGACCTCTGAGGTCACGTGACAAGTGGTGGAGGTGCGGGGTAGCTCTCACGGATGCTGCAGACCCCTCCTGGAAGCCGCGCCACAAGCCCAGTGCCAGTTAACACTCCCGTGCATCGGGCCAGCCGCAGGATCAGGGGACTTCCCCCGCAAGTCGACGTTCCCGTTCGCAGCACTTCAACCGGCATGACCAGTACTTCTGTGCAAACCAACCCAACCGGTATGGAAACCACGGTATGGAAACCAAGACTGGTTGGTCGACTTCGAGCGTGTGGCTGCTGTGAATGAATGGGACGAGGCAGACAAATTGCGGCGCGTGTATTTCTGCTTGGAGGACGGAGCGCGAACATGGTACCAAAACCGTGAGGAACAACTCACTTCTTGGCGCGAATTCTGCCGTCGGCTACTGGACACGTACACCAGCACCGATCGCCACGAACGAGCTGAACGAGCGATCCATGCACGCATCCAGATGCCCAACGAAACTGTGACGGCCTATGTTGAAGACATGACACGTCTGTTCAGACGAGCCGATCCAAGAATGACAGAGGAGAAGAAGTTGCGGCACCTTATGCGAGGAGTCAAGGAGCAGCTTTTTGCTGGTCTTGTACGGAGCCCTCCGAAGACGGTCAACGAGTTTTTGTCCGAGGCCTTCACAATGGAAAGGATGCTTCAGCATCGATCCACCCTGTATGAGCGGCAAATCAACAGTGCATCCGCTACTGACATTTTCACGGCTATGGGGAGCAACATCGAGCGTCTGCGAGAGCTCATTCGCTCTATAGTACGCGAAGAGTTGCAGAAGGCTGCCGCCCCGTCACTTCCTACGGCAAGCTCCATAGCAAGCGTCATAAAGGACGAGCTACACCAGGCGCTCCGTGACCCTGTAACTCATGACAACACTACGGTAGTGCCGACTGAATACCGCCGTGCGACCTACGCGGAAGCCTTGAAGCGCCCTATTTCATCTCCCCCGCTGTTCGTTCATGCACCACCTACGGCTTCCATTCAGTCGGCGCAGCCGCTGCAGTACTACGAAGATCCGCGCCCGTCACCACCTTTCGCCTATGCCGGTCCAGTTGTACGTCCTTCGGAGCAACCAGGACATTACCTCGACGTTAGACGCACGCCTCCTCGGAAATCGGATGTTTAGCGCACTACAGACCACCGACCTCTGTGCTTCCATTGTGGAAAAGCGGACCACTTGTACCGACAGTGCCCATACCGGCGCCTTGGGCTGCGGGGCTTTTCTGCATATTCGGCGCCACCCCGATATGGCCAGCGACCCCGGGACATCGAGGACTACCTGGCTCAGCAGTGCATGCCATCGTCTGCCGGGCGCCAGTCGCGCTCACCGTCACCGGGGAGATTTTCACCTCCGCCCCAGCGATATGCTGGCGCGCGGTCACCCAGTCCCGGCCGGGAAAACTAACTAACGCGACCTTTGGAGGCAAGGTCGCTGGCAGTCGACGTGCTGAAGACCTCCGATCGACGCAAACTAAGGCTGCAGATCCGACTGAACGGGATGACCGGCTTTCTCTCGATATACCTGTGCTGATAGACGGTTATGCGGTTGGCGCTTTAGTGGACACCGGGGCTGACTATTCGATTTTAAGTGGGAAAATGGCCACACTGCTGAAGAAGGTGATCACGCCCTGGCATGGCTCACATATTCGAACGGCTGGTGGCCACGTCATCACTCCACTTGGCTCCTGCACGAGTAGGGTTCGGATTTGCGGATCTACGTTCGTAGCCAGCTGCCTTGTTCTACGTGAATGCTCCCGCGATGTTATTCTTGGTGTGGACTTCCTGCAGGAGTACGGGGCTAATATTGATCTCCGAGACCGTCGTGTCACCTTCTCAACTGACCGAGCAATTGACGGGCTAGACGATCAACAGCGTGCCGACGTTCTTCGCGTTTCTGCCGACAGTGTCACGCTTCCCCCACGATCCAGTGTTATTGTGGAAGTCACATGCTGCGGATTCCGCAATGGTGAAGCGGTCGCAGAAAGTAACTTGGAACACCTGTTGACCCAACGTGTTTGTGCAGCCAGGAGTCTAATACAACTCCGTGACGGCCGATCTCATTTGCTGGTTACGAATTTCAGCAACGAGCACCGACACCTATTCCGCGGGACTTCGTTAGCGTTTGCAGACGAAATAGCAAACGTTCGGAACTGCTTCACATCTGATGTAGCGGAGACTGCAGATACGCCACTGGGCCCTGTCGATATAAATTCTGAACTGTCTCCTGATAACCAGACAGCATTGCGGCAGCTTTTGCTTGAATTCAAGTCATGCTTCACCAGTTCTTCAAAGCTACGCCAGACTTCCATCACAAGGCACAGGATCATCACTTACGACGACGCACGCCCGATACACCAGCAGCCTTACCGCGTGTCAACAAAAGAACGCGAAGCGATTCGTACACAAGTTCGAGAGATGCTCGACGACGGCATCATTCCACCTTCTAACAGCGCGTGGTCGTCTCCTGTCGTTCTGGTTAAAAAGAAAGATGGAACGCTACGCTTTTGCGTTGACTACCGGAAGCTGAACAACGTCACTAAAAAGGACGTCTACCCGCTGCCACGCATTGACGACTCGCTAGATCGACTACGCCGTGCCCAGTATTTTTCATCCCTGGATCTAAAAAGCGGATACTGGCAGATTGAGGTAGACGAGCGAGATCGCGAGAAAACGGCCTTTGTGACCCCTGATGGCCTTTATGAATTTCGAGTCCTTCCTTTTGGCTTGTGTTCAGCACCGGCCACTTTCCAGCGAATGATGGACACAGTACTCACTGGATTGAAGTGGCAGACTTGTCTCGTTTACCTCGACGATGTCGTCGTCTTTTCTCAAACTTTCGAGCAACATCTGCACCGCCTGCGTAGTGTGCTTGAAGCTATCCGAGCGGCGGATCTAACACTAAAACCAGAAAAGTGTCACTTCGGTTATGAAGAGCTGAAGTTCCTCGGCCATGTTGTGAGCGCCAGAGGGGTCCAACCCGATCCTGACAAGCTTACCGCTGTAGCCGCATTTCCAGCTCCTTCCGATAAGAAGGCTGTCCGGCGCTTCCTAGGCTTGCGCGCCTATTATCGAAGATTTATTCAAGGCTTTTCAATTTTGCGGAACCCCTGACTCGGCTTACAAGAGACGACGCGCCATTTGTTTGGGCTAGTGAGCAGCAGGCTGCTTTTGCCGAACTACGACAGCGCATGCAGTCAGCACCCGTTTTGGCACATTTTGACGATGATGCTGACACCGAGGTGCATACTGACGCCAGTAACATCGGCCTCGGCGCAGTGCTCGTCCAGCATCAACACGGGGAGGAAAGAGTGATAGCCTATGCCAGCCGATCACTGTCCCGTGCCGAGGCGAATTACTCGACCACAGAGAAAGAGTGTCTCGCAGTCGTATGGGCGATCACGAAGTTTCGCCCTTACCTCTATGGTCGTCCATTCAAAGTGGTGACGGACCATCATGCCCTTTGTTGGTTGGCGAACATACGTGATCCCTCAGGACGACTTGCCAGGTGGAGCGTGCGCCTACAGGAATTCGATGTAACCATCGTCTACAAGTCTGGCCGGAAACACGAAGACGCCGACACACTCTCACGTGCGCCCATTCACCCCGTCAGTGAAGAAGAAGAAGACGACGACGGTTTTCTAGGCGCCCTTAGCTCGTCGGACTTGAGCAGGCAACAGCGAGAAGATGACGAGATTCGGCCGATCATCGATTATTTAGAGGGTCGTACCGCAGTTATACCACGCCATCTATCCCGCGTGTTGACTTCCTTCTGCCTTCGAGACAACGTCCTCTATAAGAAAAACACCCGTTCTTCGAGCCGCGCCTACCTCCTCGTGGTTCCTAGGGATATGCGGGACGACGTCCTCTTCGCTTGTCATGACGAGCCCACATCTGGCCACCTAGGCTACTCACGAACACTCGCCATGGTAGGTGAGACGTACTATTGGCCCGGACTTTCGACAAGCGTCAAGCAGTACGTCAAAGGCTGTCGGGAATGCCAGCGCCGAAAGACACCATCCAGTAAGCGGGCAGGGCTTCTTCAACCAATTGACCCACCTCGCAAACCATTTGACCAAGTAGGCATGGACATCCTCGGCCCTTTTCCTCTGTCTACCGACGGCAACAAGTGGGTAATTGTCGCAACAGACTATCTGACACGCTACGCGGAGACGGAGGCGATCCCACGAGCCACAGCTTCGGAGGTTGCGCAGTTCTTCATGTTTCACATCGTACTGCGTCATGGTGCTCCCCTCTGCAGTTATAACAGACAGAGGTACAGCGTTCACTGCGCAGCTTATGGGTGAAGTTTTTCGACTAAGCAACACCAGGCATCGAAAGACGACTGCTTACCATCCACAGACGAACGGACTTACCGAGCGACTGAACAAGACACTCACAGACATGATCTCCATGTACATCGACGTCCAACATAAAACATGGGATCGGATCCTGCCATACGTGACGTTCGCGTATAACACCGCCGTTCCAGAGACAACGCGATTCACACCATTTCGCCTTCTCTACGGCCGCGAAGTTCAGAAGATGTTGGACGCTATGCTTCCCTGTGAAGACGCCTGCAGACGTCACGTACGAAGTGGTTCCGGACACTGCGTCGTCAACACGAACACAAGGAAGACAACCGAGCTCCGACATAGTTCATGTCGTGCGCATGAAGCCTTATTTTGCGCGCCCATAATTTCCCCCTACAGTTCACTTGTTTGTTTTCTTTTATTTGTGTGAATGACATCGCCTCAGTATTCATTGACTGTGCGTGCGGGACATTGTACCATTCTTGTACTTTTGCGTTGTCTAAGCTGCGTGATTTCTATTTTGTTTTCCTGAGACCTTTCCTGGAGCATCCAGGCGATGCCCCTATTTCGCGAAGGGGGGGAATAATGCCACCTGCAGTAGTGGGTGAAATGCATAACCAGTGGCACAGCTCGCGAAAGAAAGAAGTGCGCGCGCTATCCTTTTTCGAGGGCGAGCATAGCCGACGCTGTTTTGCCAAGAGCGCTGCTGCTCTACGAACAATAAACCTCACCTGGACCTCTGAGGTGACGTGACAATATATATATATATATATATATATATATATATATATATATATATATATATATATATATAGTCTGACGACTAAGAGCGGCATCGTGGTTCTAGCGCGTGGAGAGCTGGCGAGCTGGAGAGAAAGAAGAGGCATATTAGAACAGCTGCTCAGAAGGTTCTGGTTCGTTCTGGTTAAGGATCGGGTAGCTTATATCCTTTGGTGCTAATTATTTATTTTCACCCGTATTAGTTTGGTTTTCAGGGATCGCCCAGAGATTGCAGCAATGTCCAGAAACTCTCCTGGGCATGGCAGCTCGGCATGGACAGCCTCTCTTCGAACCGAGGATCTCCCTCTGGATCTGTTTCTACGCAGCGGCGTTAGCAGCATTCCCGTTGCGCTCGTGCCCTTGGGTAGCGGATCAATCCGGTTGAACAACCCTAAGGCGATTCAGGAGCAACTTCGAGCGGTTACTTCCCAGTATCAGAGCATCACTGATGTGCGACAGTTCGGCCGCGGAGGTATCGTGTGCAGATCACCGGACAAAGATTGTGTAGCGGATCTCCTAAAATGCTCGTCATTTGCCTCCATCCCGGTGAGTGCATATATTCCACCTCATCTCGCATGCACCAAAGGCATCGTACGTGGAGTTGACTCACAACTAAGCCCGTCTGAGACTCTCGAGAAACTCTCAATGGCCGGAGTAATTGCTATCTACCGGTGCAACCGCGTTGTAGACAACGTGAGGGTAGCCACAGAGTCGGTAATTGCAACCTTTGCCGGAACATCGTGCCCATCTGAAATAAAAGCCTGGCCACTAATCTTCAGGGTTGAACCATTAGCATCGCGTCCCCTACAATGTAGAAATTGTTGGCGTTTTGGCCATAGTGCTGGTGGGTGTAAATCTGGAATACGGTGTTGCATATGTGGTGAGGGTCACACACACTCTGACTGTACCGCCCGAGATGAGAAGTGTTGCCTTTGTGAGGGGACTCATAGAGCAGATTATTCTAGTTGTCCTGTTCACTTTCAAGAAAAGCAACTTCTGGAAGTAATGGACAGGAGACGATGTTCTAGGAGAGAAGCAATGGCAATTATCAAGGAAAGGACACAAGGTTTACTGCTCGGCAAAGTGCAATGGCAGATGCTAGTATCGCACAAACAATTGAGGCCGCAGTGGAAAAGGCAATGTCAAAAGCAATGGACAGGTTATTTACCAGCCTCTCAGAATGTCTGTATCAGATAATGAACACTCAGTTGACTCAGCTGATAAATGAATCAACAGCTCCTCCCCAGAAAAGTTCTACGCTGTCAACTCAACAGGAAGCAAGATGTACTACAAATGCAGATAGGCTGCCACTAGATGAGTTCAGGGAGAATACTAAGTCTACAGGGAACGAAGGTCGTCTCCACACCCTAGATCTGAGTGTCAATACTGACGTCGAAATTGATTCGCGTGCTCAGAAACGTAGCCGATCCCCTCTAAACCCATCGTCTGCCTCGTCGTCTGAGATTAAAGCGAAAAAGGCTCCGCCTGGCAAGGTCATAAAGGAAAGTATACTAGAGAAGATTGTTTCTACTGTTGGTATATCCAATCATTGATCCTTTGAAAGTTTTACAGTGGAATTGTCGTTCAATTTTTTCAGCTTCCACAGATTTATCGTGTCTCATTCTTGAAAAAAATCCTGATATAAGATTACTACAAGAAACTTGGTTAGCTCCAGATCAGCTTTATCATTAAAAAAATTACCGATCATTTCGTCTAGACCGACTGTCAAGAGGGGGGTTGGTTGCTTACATTAATTTCAACCAGATTTTGTCACAAGGCAAAAATAACACTTAAGCTTCTGTCATCGGAACACGAAATTTTAGTACTTGCATTGAGTCATCCTTCCTGTAGAACATTTTACATAGCTAATGTATATTATCCTTCAGGGGTTCACGACACAAACCCTTTGGATAGTGTTATCTCTATTACCGGTAACAATGTCGTATTGGCGGGTGACTTTAACTCCCATCACATAACATGGGGCTTACGGACAGACTCATGCGGAACTCGGTTATGGGATTGGTCTCAGGGTAATGGCCTCACTTGTCACAACTCAAGCAGCCCTACTTTTATCAGAGGGATGGCTACTTCTTCTCTTGATTTGACTTTTTTCGGGGTCAGGCCTTTGTATCGCATCTTGGTCGACCTTAGAATATGCTACTAATAGTGATCACATTCCGGTGATATTTGAGATTATATGCCCAGTAATATCTGTAACTTCTAGAGGACTCACGTGTATAAATTACACAACGTTTAAAAAGAGCTTGCGATGCTCTATGGCTTCTCTGTCAGAAGCAACATCAAAACAAAAAGCACTGAGCATTTGTTCAGTTTTACAGGAGTCCCGTAGGAAATCGGAATTTGAGGTTCATTCAGTTGCGTAAAAGTCTGTGTCGCGATGGTGGAATGAGGACTGCACTCGGGATTACAGGCGTAGAAAAGCTGCCTGGAAGAAGCTACTACACAATCAATGTCCAAAAAACTGGTCAGATTATAAATTTATTGCAGGTACCTTTAAACGTACGGTGGCGAAAGCGAAAGAGGAGCATGATGAAAAACATTTTGAATTTCTGTCGAAATCGAATAACAAAAGAGCACTATTTGGCTTTCTGAGACATAAAAAACTAAATCCTCAGTCAGTAAATATTGAATCCATAGTTTTATCCCCACAGGAATTGACGCAATCTTTGGAGAGCATAGCGCAAGGTTTGGAAAACCGATTTGCATCTAAGGTTCATTCCCGTACATTAACTCCGCGATCAGGTTATAGTTTTACCGAAATATCAATGGAAGAATTATCAGAGGTTATGAGAAAACTTCCCGAGGCTGCTCCGGGACCCGATGGAGTCACTTCGGCCATGTTGAAAATTTTATTCAAAGAGTCACGGGAGGATGTACTCAATATAATAAATTATTCAATAAAAAGAAGCTTGGATTCTAGCGGAATGGAAAATCGCCAAAATTGTACCTCTTCTTAAAAAACCCGGTGAAGGTTATGTTCTAGACAATATCAGGCCAATTGCATTAACGTCAAATTTTGTAAAGTTAATAGAAAGAGCATTGCATATTCGGATAATGAAGTTTATAGACGGAGAAATGATCCTTCGCCCATGTCAAATTGGATTCAGGCAGGGATGTTCCATATGGCAGGCGCATATTGACCTTGAGAGTCGAATACATCTGGCGCGGTGCCAAGGACAGTATGCGGCTCTAGTTACCCTAGACATCGCAAAAGCGTACGACAGCGTCGAACATAGTGCTCTAGTCAGTTGTCTGAGAGCGATCAACTTCCCCTATTATTTGGAAGCATGGATTACGGAATTTTTAGGCAATAGGAAGTTTTATTGTTCTCAGAATGGAGTATCATCGAGTACATATAAACAGGAAAAGGAGTACCCCAAGGGGGCTGTCCTGTCGCCGGTGTTATTCAATATTTTATTAAACTCCATTCCGTGCAATCAGAATGTTCACACGTACGTCTATGCGGATGACATAGCGTTCTTTTCATCAGCTAATGACATTCACGCTCTCTATCAAAACCTGCAATTGTATTTATCTGAAATAGAACGCTGGCTTGATGTAATTCATCTCTCTATAAACGTTACTAAGTGTGCATTGCTAGTATTCCCTCTGAAAGACCCCGTCCATATATCTCTTTCTTACAAACTTGACATCATCCCACAAGTTCAAAATATCAAATATTTGGGAGTCATATATGACAGCTCGCTCTTATGGCGTAACCACATAGAATATATTGCCGCAAAGGGTGTTCGGGCAGTTGGTATGTTACGGAGAATAAGCAACAGGAGATCAGGAATGCGTAGAGCCAAGTTATTATCAATATACCGCATGTATGTAAGACCAGTTCTAGAATTTGGGTGCGTTTTATATTCAGGGGCACCTGCATATAAACTTCGTCCCCTTGTTCTTCTGGAGAAACAGGCACTGCGCATGTGCTTAGGGCTACCTAAATTTGTAGCCAATAATGTTTTGTATATGGAAGCTAGAATGCCATCGCTCATAACTAGACTCAGAATATTGGCTGTACAAACGTATTTAAGAGCATATGAATCCCCTTTAAGGCGTAGTGAAACAGTTTTCATTGTGCAACCTGGTTTATTTTTTGATTTCCATTGGCCTAGATTTCACACACCTCAAGTAAAGTTTGTACAGTCTCTTCTAGATCCACTGTCCGTCCAGATAAGAGAGGTTATTCCGATTGGTAATGCGACTAACTTACTTCAAATCTACTTTGATGACATTTTCCCTAATAATGCTAAACACTTACCGAGTAACATGTTAAGAGCTATTCTACAGGACAACCTGCTAAGATTGCAAGAAAATGTCATCATTGCGACGGATGCATCGCAGAGAGATGAAAAAAGTGGCATTGGTATATACTGCCCTATTCTCGACTGGTCCTTTTCCCTCCGAATTCCAGATTTCACACCCATCTTCATTGCAGAATTTTTAGCGGTAGTATTGGCCCTGCGTAAACTGACCACATCAATTAATTCCGCCGTAATAGTAACAGACTCTTTATCCGTATGCAGTGCGCTCACGGCATCTGGTGATTCGAAAATACTGGAACTCTTCCCTAGTACCCGATCAATTAACGTATATTCGATTAGTATGGGTACCTGGGCATAGAGGCCTATTACTAAATGAAACAGCTGATGCACTCGTGAAAGCGGCATTAGACGCACCAGCTATTAATATTACCCCTACATCAGCTTTCATAGTAGCGGCTAGATTTCGGAGGCAAATGATGATGCGAGAATTCGATATACCTTCTCTAAAAAATTCCCCGGACTTTAATCATCTATCGACACCCTGGAAAAGTAACGCATGTCATAACAGAGGTCTTGAAGTCATAATTACTAGGCTACGCTGTCGTATTCCATCATTAAATTTTTATTTATACACAGCCGGATTGGCACCCTCCCTGCTTTGTTCTTACTGTAGTGAAGACGAAACAATAGAACACTTTCTGATATATTGTAGAAAGTACTCCACATTAAGAAAAGTATTTCTAGAAACACCATTGCGCACCGTTGGATTAAATTTAACAACTGCAAATTTGCTATCCTTAGGTGCACTGACCCTTGGGCACGGCAACGGGAAAGTATGCGAGGCCCTGCAAGATTTTATAGAACAGACTAAGAGATTTACACAATAACCACGATTACAAAGCTCTGCAGATAACCAAACTAGACTCCTGAAATTTTTTTTCTATATTATTCTATTTTTTCTATATTATAATTTATTCCCTATTCGATAAGAGCCAATTCGTCGGAACTTTCTTGTATTTAAAAAAAGAAAAAAAAATTATAAAAATCTTATTTTTACCCGAAACGAGAAATTACTCTTTTTTTTTGTAGTTTTCTCATTATCCTTTTTTTAAGCTACCCGATTCTTGGCCAATCCCCCAGTGTGGGTGTGAGCCAGAAGCTTAGGAGCTACATCTACATCTACATCTACATGTCGACCAGTTCTCCTGGCCAGGCGCGATCCGCCTGGTCAGCGTCCCTGCCGCCTAATGAATTGCCGCTAGACTCATTCTTCCGCAGTGGTGTCAACAGCATTCCCGTTGCACTGGTGCCTACTAATGGAGGCTTCATTCGGCTCACGAACCCTCAGGCGGTCCAAAAAGAACTTAAAGCCACATCGAACCATTTGCAGACCATCACAGATGTGCGCCCATTCGGACGAGGAGGTATCGTGTGTAGGTCACCGGACCAGACCTGTGTGCAGGACCTGCTCAAATGTACCTCGTTTGCTGCAACCCCGGTGAGTGCTTTCATTCCGCCTCACCTTGCATGTACTAAGGGCCTTGTACGCGGCGTCGACTCCAAGTTAAGTCCAGCCGAAACCCTAGACAGGCTCTCTGTAGCAGGAGTCATATCCATATACCGATGCAATCGCCTTGCTAACAATGAGAGGATCCCGACCGAATCGGTCATCGCGACATTTGTGGGTACAACATGCCCTTAAGAAATAAAGTTATGGCCATTGATCTTTCGCGTAGAGCCCCTCGCGTCTCGCCCGATTCAATGTAAAAACTGCTGGAGATTCGGCCACAGTGCGGGAGGATGCAAATCGAACCCTCGTTGCCGCGCCTGCGGAGAGAGCCATTCCTCAAGCGAGTGCACTGCAGCAGCAGAAAAGTGTTGTCTCTGTGGAGGGAGTCACTGCGCAGACAGTCCTGACTGTTCTGCTCGTTCTCAGGAAGTTCAAATACTAGAAATTTTTGACCGCCGCCGCTGTTCGCGAAGGGAAGCCATTGACATGGTTAGAGACAGGGCTTTCGGATATTCTGGCATTACAGCGCGCCATACTTCCACTACAGATTCAAATCTAACGCAGGCAATTGAAACTGCGGTGGAAAAGGCAGTGGCTAAGGCTATGGATAAACTCATATCCAACATATCTGACTGTCTGGTGCAAATCATTTCAAATCAGATGACGCAAGGAGTACAGGCTAATACAGAACCTCTAGAACCAGCCATTACCAGCGACACCACTCAGCTACATAATGTAGTGCTGGACGAACTTTCTGCATTTGTAGACAAGGCTAAGCAGTCAGTCTCACAGGTGCACTTGGACTGTCATACGCCTCAGCCCAGTGATGTTTCGTCCTGGACAGAAGAATTCCCTTTCCGAGGCCCGAAAATTCCCTATTTCCGGCATTTTTCCCCGCATACATCGCCAAAAATCCCCGCATATTTCCCTGCACAAAAAAAAGTTAATATATATATATATATAGTGTTCGACGTGTTTCAGGCTCTTCCCATCGCTTTCTCTTCTTTCCTGCCCAACTCAAAGCATCGCCTCTGAGATCGGCTTTTAATACAACGAAGGTGCTACCTTGGAGCTCGCTTTAAGCGTTATACGATGCGGAAGGAATGCTGTACATGCTCATGCACACGGCCACTGCATAAGAAGAAAAGTTTATTACTGTTGTCTTTTTTGTTACTGAGTGACGTGGCGTACATTAATGTGCCTAGCAGACGCTCTGTATATATATGCACCACATTTTGTACAAAAAGCACGTCAACTTTTCAATAATGGTGACTAAATATTGTGAAATAAAACAAGCTTTCGTGGTGGTATTTAACATTTTATTGACTTGATTAGGAACGGTTCTGCAAACTACCGTAAAGAAAAAGATAAATAAATGTGAAGTGACTAGAATATATATTGACTGGGAAACCTTTCAATTGATATTGCGTATTGATATTGCGCCTCAAATATGCGTAATATTTGCTTTTTGATGGACAGTGTTCATAAGTATGAACAGATTCACCAGATCAAGATGGACGGGCTTTGAGCAGGGGCTTAAACTTTCGCCGGGCAGCTGAATCGCTGGCCACACAAACCAGCAGTCAGTCAAATCAATGTCATCAATGTTTCTGCGTTGAATTATCCCAAGAAAGACTATGGTCTTTAAAAACGAACCTTGGAGGTAGTGGTTTGGCGCGCTACATGCGCCAGAAACGATTGCGACATGCGAAAGCCTCATGTCCACAGTCTTTTGATCGTTATAAAAAAAATTTTGCCGCCCCTCAAAATTCCCTGCAATATCGCGAAGATTCCCTTTTTCTCTTTCGTCCAAAATGACTGCCGAAAATTCCCTGATAAAGGGAAAATTCCCTGCACGGAACATCACTGCCTCAGCCAAGCACTAGTGGTGCAACGGATATGGAAATCGATCTGCGAGCTCATAAACGTACCAGACCCCCTATTTCTGCTGATCTCAAGTCCAAAACTAAAAGGAATGAATCTTCGATTTCGCGTAGAGATACCATAAAGGACGCGGCACGCCTCTGCAGTGCGCTCAGCACCATTGGTCAACTGAGGGTACTTCAGTGGAACTGCCGTTCTATATTCTCAGCCTCAACCGATTTACATTACTTTTGCAATCAATTTAACCTTGATATTATAATTCTCCAAGAAACTTGGCTTTCACATGACAAACAATTTTATCTTGCAGGTTTTCGCTCTTTTCGATTAGATCGCCAAACACGTGGTGGTGGTTTAACGATCCTTGTATCAAGTAAAGTATGTCACAGGGCCAAAATTTCTTTCAGAATGTTAGATTCGGATTCTGAAATTATAGCATTAGATTTGTGTCTCCCCGGATACCACCCTTTTTCAATTATAAATTGTTATTTCCCCTCCGGTGTGCAAAGTACGAGCCGCCTTGACAGCGTTTTAGCAGCCTGTAGAAAGGAAATTGTACTCACAGGAGATTTTAATTCACATCATTTGTCTTGGGGGGCTAAGAACAGATTCTAGTGGTAGGCGACTGTGGGAATGGACCATTGACCACAACCTCTCCTGTATGAATAAAGGGCACGTAACATTTGTCCGAGGTCAGACTCGCTGAGTATTGGATTTAACGTTTTGCTCCAAGGGGATCAATATATTGTCATGGGCTGTGGTTGACTCTGCAACTAACAGCGATCACCTTCCTGACTTTTTGATATTACTTGTCCAATGATAACTTTAGATCGGCCAACACGCATGTATGTCAACCCCAGCAAATTTCTAACCTGTCTGCGTTCTGCCATTTCTAAACTTCAAAATTCTAGTCGTAAGGAAATTGCATTGGCTCAATAATATAGGGATCTCGAAAAAATTCCGAATTCGCTGTTCCATCGAGTAAACGATCTTCTTCCTCTCCTTGGTGGAATGATGAGTGTACGCGCGATTATAGAAGACGAAAAGCCGCTTGGAAAAAGCTCCTCCATAATCAATGCCCAACAAATTGGAAAGACTATCAGTTTCTTGCTGGCGTATTTAAGCGTACTGTTAACCGCGCGAAAGAAGAATATGACAGTAGACATTACGACTACCATTCCAAATCAAAAAATAAGCGGGCTTTGTTCGCATATCTCCGGACAAGAAAGGTACTGCCAACGCCTTTAACATTAGAATCATGTGTCTTGTCGCCACAAGAAACGAACGCCTCGCTAGAAGAGATAGCACAAGGTTTAGAACGTCGCTTCACTACAAATCTTTCGGCTATTCGCAGCAGGTCGGTACATTCGCATGGATTTCCAGAAATCTCTTTATCTGAATTGAGTCAGACAGTACTATGCTTACCGAGGGAGGACAGCTCCAGGACCAGATGCAATAACGAATTCTATGTTAAAAGCTTTACTTCACGAATCGCCTAATGTTCTACTAGAACTGGTGAATTATTCCTTAGAGAACGCATGGATACCGCCAGAATGGAAACTTGCTAAAATTATATTGTTGCTCAAAAAGAAAAATGGAACGTACATGTTGGACAACATCAGGCCAATCGCATTGACATCAAATTTAGTAAAATTCGTTGAGAGAATCATCAATATACGAAGTAATGAATTTGTTGAAGAGAGGATGATACTAAGTCCCTGTCAAATTGGATTCAGGGCTGGTTGTTCAATTTGGAATGCCCATGTTGATTTGGAAAGCCGTATTCAATTAGCTCGACTACATAACAAATATGCGGCTTTAGTAACTCTAGACATCGCTAAAGCATATGATACCGTGGAACACAGTATTTTGATAAATCGATTAGAATGCCTTGACTTTCCGTCATACATAGTAGCGTGGGTTCACAATTTCCTGGTGGACAGAAAATTTTATTGTTTTAAAGACGGATTTTCATCATCTACTCACACACAAACAAGAGGAGTACCGCAAGGCTCAGTGCTTTCCCCGCTACTATTTAATTTACTAATGAGCACCATTCCACGTCACCAGGATATGACAACTTATGTTTATGCAGACGATATCGCGTTTTTTACAACGGCAGATAATATACAGACCTTATATGAACGGCTTCAGTCGTACCTGAATGCCCTGGAGAGCTGGCTCGATGGCAATCACTTTCTCCTTAATCCGAGTGAATGTGCCCTTCTTGTTTTCGCGCTGCAACACCCCGTGCACATCTCACTATCTTACCATTATGAGGACATACCACAGGTGGAGGCTATTAAATACCTTGGGGTAATTTATACTGCATCTCTTAACTGGCGCCAACACATCGAATATATAGCTGGAAAAGGTGCACGTGCCGTTGGCATGTTGCGTAGGATAAGCAACTACCGCATAGGTATGAGAAGAGACGCACTAGTAATGATATATCGCATGTACGTTCGTCCTATTTTGGAATTCGGTTGTGTGCTTTTCTCTGGTGCTCCAGCATACAAAATCCGGCCTCGAATTCTTTTAGAAAGAGAAGCACTTATGCCTTGGCCTTCCTAAAACGGTTTCTAACTGTGTTTTGCACCTAGAATGAAGAGTTCCCCCTCTTTCCTGCAGGTTTCGAATTTTGACCGTTCAGACATTCTTAAGAATTTACGAGACACCACTACGCCAATCGGAAACAGCTTTTATTTCCACTCCGGAACTTTTTTTTCGGTGCTAGATGGCCGAGATTTCACACGCCACAAGTCATATTTGTACAACGTGTACTGGACCCACTGAATGTACGTATTAGCGACATAACCCCGACTAATTATAATTCGCACCCGGTGGATATCCAATTTGATGACATTTTTCCCAATAACGCAAAATTACTCCCCCCGTCATACTCTAGATGGTTTATTACAAGAGCACTTGCAGAACATGAACACAAATGTTATTATTGCTACAGATGCATCACAGTGTGACGAAAAGTCAGGTGTTGGTATATTTAGCCCCAATTTGGATTGGTCATATTCCGTTCGACTGCCTGATTTTATTCCCGTATTTGTGGCTGAATTTCTGGCAGTGGTGCTCGCCTTGCGAAACTTAAACACGGAAATTACATCTGCCGTTATAATAACAGATTCTCTGTCTCTCTGCGCTGCACTTTCTGCTGGTGCTGACTCGCACGTATTAAAAGCATTTCGTGCATTAATACCCGCGCATTTGAGAAAAGTTCAGTTAGTTTGGGTGCCTGGACACAAAGGGTTGTTCCTAAATGAGACGGCCGATTCCTTAGCAAAGTCATCAATAAGTGGGCCGATTTTACCGTGTCTTCCACCATCCGCTTATGTGACGGCTGCGCGATTTCGCAGGCAGAGCATTATGGAAAGCCTTGCAGGATCATCACTAACAAATTCTACCGAATATCGGCACCTATTATATAGCTGGCGGAGTTCGTCTTGTGAAACACGTAAACTAGAAGTGTCAATTACGAGGCTGCGCTGTCGGGTGCGGAAACTAAACTTCTACAAACACAGGTCTGGTCAGGCACCTTCTCCATTGTGCGCATTCTGTGGTGAGTTCGAAACTATCGATCATTTCTTTTTGACCTGTAGGCGATTTACTACAGCTCGAAGAAGCCACCTAGAAAGACCTTTACGTGCGATGGGACTGAACTTATCTGTGCCCGTGATTTTGTCGTTTGGAGCCTCTATTTCTGGGTTCTCCAATGCGGAGGTTTGTGTGGCTGTGCGGAATTATATCAGAGCAACCAATCGATTAACTAGCTAATCTATATTACTATCCTCCTG
This sequence comes from Rhipicephalus appendiculatus, assembly GCA_030522465.1. NCBI lineage: Eukaryota > Metazoa > Arthropoda > Arachnida > Ixodida > Ixodidae > Rhipicephalus > Rhipicephalus appendiculatus. The sequence goes on along the minus strand of JALIZH010028577.1, from coordinate 50,996 downwards.
TGTCGACACATGCATAACTCTTTTCTTTTATGGAAAATAGGGCTTTGATTTAATTTATTATCTATTACTAATTAAAAAGTATTATTATTTTTATACATTTGAGCGAGCATCAAAATTTCGTATAAAATTTGTAAGGTTTTTATTATTTAACCTCCATTATTCTAAACTTTCATAATAGGGTATAAGACCACTCAATTCTTGGCCAATCCCCCACAGTGGGTGTGAGCCACAGCAGAAGGTCAACAACAACAACAACAACTGGCCCAGGAACGGGTGCTGTCTCTGTCTCGCTCATTACAATGGCGCAGTTCGACAACTGAACCTTGCGGCTGAAGCCACCTCTACGTGCTCCTGCGTCGTCGGCGTTGCGGGTCTCTACGTCTAAGAAACGCCGTCCACGCTTCCTCGACAATGGACTCCATGACCCTGCCACGGCCGGAAGCACGTACGCCACCATTCGAGCACGGCGTCCAGGCCTCCTCGGTGGCCCAAGGGCAGCCATATCTCGGCGTAGCCAAGACAGCGCCCAGCGTTCTGTCGCCCTGGAACGCCGTTCAGGCTTCCCTTTCTGACACCCGTTTGCCCTGTACTCATCCCACGTATGAGCCTCCAAGGTATGCCGTCCAGGCTTCCTTGGCCGTGGACCTCGCTGCCGTGAGTGCTGTTAACCCTGTATATTCCACGGACGTGGATCCTGGCTATGCGGGTGTCTCACCTGACAGCGTCGCGGGAGCTCATGCGTGTCATCACACGAATGACGCAACAACTCAGCCACTTGGCGTCGTTGAGCTCCTGCTTCCGCCCTGCCACCTTACCACCTCCGGCTCTTTCGGAAGTTCCGGAATTTTCCGGTTTGCAGAACGATGCCGACGTTTGGGTAGAGGCCGTCAATGCGCTCTGTTCTCGTCATTCCTGGCCTGACGATTATAAATGGATCGTTGCCATAGACCTTCTCCGAGGCGCAGCCAAGGCGTGGCACAACTATGACGGCGTCAAGTTACAGTCGTGGCCGGAATGGTGTGCAGCTCTGGATGCTGCTTTCGGCCCGATTTGTTGTGCCACCAACCAGTCGAACATGAACATTACCGAGCACGGAGCTGAGGGAAGGACACATCTTCGAGACTGTAACTGCGCAGCGCAGCGTAACAGAGAGCTTCCCATCCTCCCCTCGTACAAACACGGGACTCACGCTGTGCTGTGGCACTGCGCCGGTGTCCCGGAACCGGAACACTACTACAAGAACCCGCGACTTCATTCCACCCACGGGAATTGGTAACGCTGGTCCCAATATCATCTTCCTTTCAGGACTTGGACGTACCGGCGCCTCTCGTGTTTGATACGCTACCAAGTCAGAAGACGAACGCGTCCGTGACAATCAACAACGTCTTCTCGGACTCGTCGGAGCCACATCCGCGATTGCAAGCGCAATCATTGCCCGCATGCGCCGATGGCCACCTCACGCTCAGTGCGCAGGAGAATGCGGCAAGGGAATCCGAACGGAACGATAAGCAACATCAAATGGTCAGACCAGACGTACTGAAAGGACAGGACCCGCAGTACATCCTGGTAGACTTGCAAAGGACCGATGCAATGGAACTCAGCGTGCCCAACCCGCTGATGTCGGACGGAGGTTCTCTGGAACAAGCGCATGAGTGTTGCCCAGTCGCTTATCCCATCGCGCGTTGAGGTACCATCATCCCAGTGTGCCACATCCCAGTGTGCCACATCAACGGGCTCCAGAGCCGTTGGACGTTTATGCTAAAGCAGAGAGAGTGGCGAATCAAAGGGGCTTCTTGCCGAAGCCGCGAAAGATTCTTGCTCACAAATGTACTGACCATCCTTCCGGTGTTGGTAGTGATGCGGACGTAAGAGAGGCAGCACCGAGAAACCACTCCAACCGCGGTGCCCCTTCGGATGCTCTCCCAGCGATCTTCTCCTCGTGTGTGGAATCTGCCATTCCCTTCGCGACACAGCCAAAGCCGGCCACCAGGAACATCTTTCACAGCTTACATGACGTCGCCGCGTGGCCCAGACCGACCACCGCGAGGCAGCCAGTGTCGCCCACCAGAGACACTTCTCGCAGATCCCCAATTCACGTTGCTGTGTGGTCAGGACCGACCACCACGAAGCAGCCAACCCCGCCCACCAGAAACACTCTCGGCAGCTCCGCGCGCGCACAGTCATAGCCGAATGTGATGACTAAGAGCGGCATCGTGGTTCTAGCGCGTGGAGAGCTAGCGAGCTGGAGAGAAAGAATAGGCAGATTAGAACAGCTGGCCCAGGAACGGGTGCTGTCTCTGTCTCGCTCATTACAAAATATTTATTAGGGGCGAAGCTCCTTAAAGGGGCACCCGTTCGTCCCTCGTCGTTGTCGTAGTGCGTAACCAGTCTTACGCTTTGACCTCCAAGGTGGTGCCGGTGGGAGATGTCTCCTGTGCGTTGTTGAACAATAAAAAATTCGCAGCGTGCGCGTTAACTAAAAGCCGAATTCTTCTGTCTCTCATTCCCCATTAGCAGCCATTGGCATGTTCCAGTAGGAAACGTTAAATAAAAAGCCGACTTCTGCTGTCTCTCATTCCCAGTAGCAGCCATTGTTTACCTCAAGGTAGTGCCTGGTGAGATTTCTCCTGTACGTGATTAAACAATAAAAATTTTGTTCAAAACGCCGTTGATTGATGAAATAAACCAACGAAAGACGCCAGATGTTTTCTAAAAGCAAAACGAAAGGACGCCAGATGTTTCTAAAGCAAAACGAAAAGACGCCAGCTGCTTAACGAAAGACGCCAGGTGTTTTCTAAAGCAATGGTTTTATAATCAAAACCATATCGCGATACAGGTTTGTAGTTGACGATGCTCGTTGCCGTCGGTGTGTGCTCGTATGTATAAGGATGCCGCTGCAACCAGTGCAAGAACCACTTAGCTTACATTTCACCGACTACAAAGCGGTCATAATGAAAGGACAACGGAAACGAGCAATAAAAGTTTGATAAAACATTTAATCAATCGTTTCACGTCATTTTTATCGGGCGAATTAACCGAAGAAATTTCACGGTTTAACCGATAATTACTTCCAGGAGCTTCGCCCAATCTCATCATCATTCACCTCGTGGATCTGCCGTCAATTTTTTTTGTAAGGAACAGGAAAGAAAATACGACCTATTCCTTATTCTATCGGGGTCTGCGTGATTCTTTTCTCACGTCTGTATAATTATATATATATATATATATATATATATATATATATATATATATATATATATATATATATATATATATATATATATATATACAGGGTGTTTCAAGAAATGTGTCCACTATTTTTTTTTAATCAGCAAAATGCGATATTTACTCGATGTCTTCACAATGGCTTTTTCTGTAGCGGCAGGCATCTTAAAATGGTTGAAGACATGATTTGGGACAGTAATTAAGAAAGTTAAATTAATTAACTTTTTAATTAGCTGAGTTAGGTGGTTAAGTCCAATGGGAGAATTGAAGTCCTTCATGCGAAGAACCCATTCCAACTTTGAGATTTCGAACAAGCGGCCTCTATTAATTATTGTGGCGTAATGAATTTCAGGCAAATTCAGCGGCCAAACCGAAACCCAAGCACCGACGAGCGCAACAAGCAGACGACTAGAATGACGTCACTGTTCAAGACATCGGTTACAGAGGTGCAGTGCTTCCCCGTTCGTTAACGTATGTGCGTCATGCGCGCTACTACTGCAAGCGCAGCCCACACACTCACACCAAGAAGTCAATTCATGGTTGATATAATAACGTTCACTCATTGTGAACGTCTCAGACGAATGTGGCAGTTGCGCTCTTCCGCGTTTCGGTTTCGGTTTGGCAGCTGAATTTGCCTGAACTTCATTACGCCACAATAATTATTAGAGGCCGCTTTTTCGAAATCTTAAAGCTGAAATGGGTTCTTCGCACGAAAGGATTTTCAATTCTCCCATTGGACTTGACCACCTAACTTCGCTAATTAAAAAGTTAATTAATTTAACTTTCTTAATTACTGTCCCCTAAATCATGTCTTCAACCATCTTGAGATGCCTGCCGCTATAGAAAAAGCAACTGTGAAGACGGCGAGCAAATACCGCATTTTTCTGATTTTTTAAAAATAGTGGACACATTTCTTGAAACACCCTGTATATACGCTTCTAAAAAACTGTTTATTGGTGACGTTTCGATCGGAGACCGATCTTCATCAAGACAAAATTTACCAGGAGGAGGAGGAAAACATTTAATTCTCTAAGTTATGTACAGGGAGGGTGGGGGAGCGGTCCTTAAGGGGCCGCCCCGTACAAACACTAGGTGGGCACCCCCCTTACGGGAGCCCATTGGCGTCGGCCGCGGCCCGGGCACGCTCAACCAAGACCCGTTGGGCCGTCAGGTCAGAGCAGCCGAGCAGGGCTGGCCGATGCGCTTTTATATCATCGCCGTGCCGAGAGAAAGAGGCACGGCGATGATATAAAAGCGCATCGGCGCCTGGTAAATTTTGTCTTGATGAAGATCGGTCTCCGATCGAAACGTCACCAATAAACAGTTTTTTAGAAGCGTATATATATTTTTCCTATTTTGTTCTACGGCAACCAAAGCCAGACTCTTCATAATCTACGTATATATATATATATATATATATATATATATATATATATATATATATATATATATATATATATATATATATATATATATAGGTCTATACTGCCGAAAGCGCGTCGCCGAACTCTTTTGCTGCACTTTCTTATGACGTACGGACAGCGAAATTTTGACGCGCTTCCGCCGAGTACGCAGTGAACTAAGACAACGAAGCCGGACACAGCAACCGCTACCACACCCAACTGAAGTGTCACCTGCATCACAGAAACCGTTGAAACTACCGGAACGCAAATGCAGCAGTACGACAGCACCTCCGAAGCCTACGCCTACTTGACAAATACCTCCAGAGCCCCCTCACTATGATAACAAGGCATTTCACCGCCGCTTGCTACATTCGCATGCAACGGCATCCATTCCGAGGGCATCGCCAACAGGTCGTAGAAGCCCATCACAGATTTTGGTATCACATTTCCCGAGTTAGCCACTCTATGAATTTTGTCTCTGAAGCCGACGGAAACATGTGTGAGTGGTTTGTATCCTGTGTGACGTGACTGCGGCTCCGGGAGATATGGCTGCTCGAAGGTGACGAACTGTCGTTCAGTCATGCTGTCGAGGTGGCACTAAAGTGTTAGCGTACCTAACGCCAATCCGAGGCCTTCACGAATCCTGTGCACCGAATTCAGTAGCAGTTATCAAACTGATAAGACGATCGAGACCAGTGACAGCTTCGACCGAACCAAAACGGTTTATTTAGAAGAAGTGAAGTAGTACGCGCTCGCGCCAGGGAGAAGTCTTCTTTCTTCTTCTTCTTCTGGCGTTTTGATGATGATATTTTATAGGCTCCCGCCCGCCCAAGTTGCAATGGGATATGTTTTGGCTGGCTATTTGAAACACCCCTCCAGAGGGTATATGTGATTTACCGATCTTCTGAGCAGTACTTTGTTTCCTGTCCGAAGGAGACAAGCCCTTGTTGTTCCGTCTCGCCCAGGGTAGATTTTTTCAATCCGGCACATCTTCCAAAATGTTCTTGGACCCTTGTCTTCAATCAACACCATGTCGCCCTGTGACAGTGGTCTTGCTTGTTGCGTCTTGGCTTTGACTGTAGCTCCTATTTCCTTGATGTATTCTTGATGCCATCTTTTCCACCAAGCTCGCCAGTGTTTGCACCTGCTTCGCCATGCGTCTTCAACTTCACCAATGTACAGCCTTGTTTGTACGTCTTGAAGCTGTCGCCGTCCGCCTATGATGTCTGCTGGCGTTATTGGCATTGGCTCGTTAGGCTCTCCGTACACGTACGTCAACGGTCGATTGTTGAGTGCTCCTTCAACTTCTGCTACAATAGTGCTTAGGTCGTCCACCGAAGTTGTCATTTTCGATATTATCTTCCTCATCGATGTTTTCATGCTTCTGATGAGGCGCTCATAAAATCCTCCCCACCACGGGGCGCACTCGGCTATCGTTTTCTACTGTATTTGGTTCCCGCTGCAGTAATCCTTTACCACCTCGTGTCTAATAGCTTTAAGCATTCGGTTGATTTCCTTCTCGGCTTTTATAAATGTTTTGGCGTTGTCCGAGTAGATAACTGCAGGCATCCCCCGTCGAGCGGTAAATCGTCGGAAAGCTTGTAGAAAACTTGATGCTGACATGTCGTTGGTAACCTCCAAGTGTACGCCTCTCGTTACCGCGCAGGTGAATATCAGCACATATTGTTTCACGATCTCGTACTTGTCCTTTGTGTAAAGCGGTCCGGTGAAGTCAACTCCCGTGACTTTGAATGGCTCTGTTTCGGTGACTCTGTTCGCCGGGAGCGCAGGCATGTTTTGAGTGACCGGTCTGGTGTTATGCCTCTTGCAGACTACGCATCTGTTCAAAACTCTTTTCACTGCTTTGCGACCCTGCAATATCCAGAACTTGGTACGCAGTTGCGCGAGTGTCGCTTTAACTCCTCCGTGCAGTACCATCTGATGCACGTGAGGTATTAACAGATCCGTGAAACGCCCGTCCTTTGGAAGTACTATGACGTGCCTGTTGGATTCCTGGCTGCATTGCAATCGTCCCTTCTGTCTGATGAGTCGGTCGTCATCAAGGTAGACTTCGTGCCCATTATTTGAAAGGACTTAGCGCTTGAATCAGCCTCTCCCCTTGTCTGTCTCAGTGGTACTTGGGTCTGTCTTATCCAATATGTCTCTGCATTCGTTACCTCTTTTCCAGTCAACGACCCCTTGTGATGTATTTTTCTTGTATTGTCGATGAATCTGAACACCCATGCTGTCACTCTTACAAGCCGTACGTATGACGAATACCTCTCGATTTCTAAGATTGGTTCATTTTGTGCTCTTCCCGTGCATTGATTGCATTGCGTTTCGTGCTGATCTTCCATCTCTGCATTCGTCTGAATCATACTTGCCGTGTTCTTCTCCAGTGTGGTTACCCATTCGGGTCCGCGCCACCACAACTTTGAGTTTATCAACGCCTTTGCGCTTATTCCTCGTGTAAGTAGGTCAGCAGGGTTGTCTTCACCTTGAATGAATGACCAGCTTGCTTGAAGTGTTTTCTCTATTATTTCTGCGATTCTGTTGATAACAAACTGATTTCTCTTGCTTGTTCCCTTGATCCAGTGAAGCACAATCATTGAATCCGTCCAGCAGTGTGTTTCTTGAATTCTTTCGACTTTTGATGTAGTCGCATAATCTCGATGTTACCACCGCTGCCATCAGTTCGAGTCGCGCCAATGTTAGCTCTTTAATTGGAGCTACGCGGCTTTTTGCTGTCACTAGCCTTGATTCCTTGCTTCCATCGTCGTACACTACTACTAAGTATGCTGCCCCTCCGATGCTGATGGGCTCGCGTCGGCAAAGACATGCAGCTTGTATGCCTGTAGTAGTTGGTCCTTGCTGGCGTAGCATCGGATAACTTCTAGAACTCGAAGGTCCTCCGCTTCAGACATGAGTTTCCTCCACTTGTCGCATTCTTCTTTAGGGAGGTGGTCATCCCACGTGACGTCCATTTTCCACAGTCTTTGCAAGCCTATCTTTGCGCGTACTGTAAACGGTGACAACAAACCGAGCGGATCAAATATCTTTGCTGTTGCTTGCAACACTGTCCTTTTGGTCATGTACGTTGCAGCTGTTAATGACTCCCACTTTTCAACAGGGAAAGAAATCGTGTCATTTGAGTGTTTCCATATCAAGCCCAGAAGCAGTGTGTACCCTTTTTGTCGTATCTCTATGTGGGCGTCGTTCCTTTCGTTTTCATCAATTATTTTGTTTCATCTCTCTTCATTGGATGTCCACTTTCTCAAGTTCATTGCCGCCTCTCTGAACACTTGCTTTGCCTCTTTGTACAACTTGACTGCATCATCAAGCGTTGCTGCCCCCAGAATGACGTCATCCACGTAGATCGCTTTCTGCAATGTCCTTGTCGTATCCGGAAACCGGTCAGCCACTTGTCCCAAATGGTGCTTTATTGTAGCTGCCAGAAGAAATGTGCTCGGTGTTGTTCCGAACGTCACCCTTGTCATGCGCCAGGTTTGTACTTCATTCTGTAGCTTTCCCTGTGCGTCATGCTTCCACCACAGAAATCTCATCGCATCTCTATCCTCTTCGCGTATAGATCTTTGTAGAAATTCCTTTTCTACATCTCCTACTAATGCCACTTTTTTCTTTTCGAAAGTTTTTCAACAGCGACAGCATGTCCTCATTCAAATTGGGTCCTGCCTCCGGATTGTCGTTTAAGGACATGCCCTTTTGAGCGTGTGACGAGGCGTCAAACACTACTCGAACCTTTGTCGTGGCTCGGTCCTCTCGAATGACGGCATGATGTGGCATGTAATAACAAAGTGCATTCTGCGGTTCTGATGACTCTTGATCCTCTTCTGCGACTCCCAATTTCATATACTCTGTTATAGCTTTTTTCGTAGCGGCGCAGCACGTCTTCATTTTTTCTGCAGCCTTTTAGTCAGTTGCTGTAGTCTTTTCATGGCATTTTCCTTGTTGCTTTCCAAGTTGACGTTTTCTTTCCATGGCAAGCTGACTTGATAGCGACCGTTTCGTTGCACTATATTTTGCTTGAATTCCTCGACGATATTATCTCCTGCGTCATCCAAACTGTTCCTTGTGATCCTCATTGACTCCAGGCTCCAGAAATTTTGTAGTTCTTGCTTAAGTTCGGTTTCTGCAGCTTCAACCTTCAGAACCATGACTGCTTGATTTTGGGTCAGTCTTGTCTTGCTTTGCTCTGCAGAACCCAGCCCAGTGTTGTCTCGACAGCCATCAGTCGACCCTCGATCCTGAGTGTGAGTGGTCGTGAGTGTGAACGTGAGTGAGCACTCATGAGTGTGAGTAGATGTGAGTGTGAACGTGAGTGAGCACTCATGAGTGTGAGTAGATGTGAGTGTGAACGTGAGTGAGCACTCATGAGTGTGAGTGGTCGTGAGTGTAAACGTGAGTGAGCACTCATGAGTGTGAGTGCTCGTGAGTGTGAACGTGAGTGAGCACTCGTGAGTTTGAGTGGACGTGAGTGTGAACGTGAGTGAGAACTAACACATGAGTGTGAGTGGTCGTGAGTGTGAACGTGAGTGAGAACTCATGAGTGTGAGTAGAAGTGAGTGAGCACTCATGAGTGTGAGTGGACGTGAGTGTGAACGTGAGTGAGCACTCATGAGGGTGAGCAGGGGTGAGTATGAACGTGAGTGAGGGCCTATGAGTGTAAGTGGGCGTGAGTATGAACATGAGTGCTTATGTCTGTGAGTAGACGTGAGTATGAATGTGAGTGAGTGCCTATGAGTGTGAGTGGACGTGAGTGTGAACGTGAGTGAGTGCCTACGAGTGTGGGTAGTGTGTGTGAACGTGAGTGAGTACTCATGAGAGTGAGTAGGCGTGAGTATGAACGTGAATGAGTACTCATGAGTGTGAATAGGCGTGAGTATGTACGTGAGTGAGTGCCTATGAGTGTGAGTAGTCGTGAGTGTGAACATGAGTGCGTGCCTATGAGTGTGAGTGGACGTGAGTGTGAACGTGAGTGAGTGCCTACGAGTGTGAGTAGGCGTGAGTATGAACGTGAGTGAGTGCCTAAGAGTGTGAGTAGTCGTGAGTGTGAATGTGAGTGAGTACTCATGAGTGTGAGTGGACGTGAGCGTGAACGTGAGTGAGTGCGTACGAGTGTGAGTAGGCGTGAGTATGAACGTGAGTGAGTGCCTACGAGTGTGAGTAGTCGCGAGTATGAACGTGAGTGAGTACTCATGAGCGTGAGTGGACATGAGTGTGAAAGTGAGTACTGATGAGTGTGAGTGGACGTGAGCGTGAACGTGAGTGAGCACTCATGAGGGTGAGTAGGCGTGAGTACGAACGTGAATGAGTGGGATGGCTGAAAAAATTGTGGTGAGTGAGTTTGAGTGCGTACTCCCATAAAGTGCCGACCTATGCCTATTCCATAGCCTGCTTAGCCACCAGGGCGGGGCAGAGATACTCGATAAAGTGTTCCGGAATACAGATATCGAAATAAATGGGTTGGACGCCTAAAATACGGATACTGAGATATATTTGTCTTTGACGTAGCGAAATATTTCGGAGATACTTTCGCAAAAAGGGGGAAAAGATATTCCGTAATATGGAGACAGCAATACAGATACTGAAATACTTTTTATTTCGTGGATGTTTATAATTCGAAAAACGCATTTATTAAGTGCAGCATAACATTGCAAATGTTGCAGCGCTATGAAACTTGCAATGTATTTATTTATCACATTACTCCGAGTGCCGTTAAGGCATTGAGTAAGAGGGTTACACTCTACACATTTGTTAATAACGACATATTTACAAGTATCAGTTGCAATAAAAGATTATATTTTATCACCGCAAGAGTAACGCGCATTGTACACCGAAAAGGACATACTTGGTGGCAACAATATCAGCTACGCCAGAAATAGCATAGTTCAAGCAAATCGCCGGAATCACTAACGAACACCCCTAAATAGAAAAAGAAAGTATACATTTATTGAACACATAAAAATATTTTGCTGAGAATGTTGGTGCGGTAATTTTACTTAAGCAACAGGAGCTTCTCAAATAGGCCGTCATCAAGGCATCGTCGGTTCGGCCTCAACACCAGACTCGCGAACGACAAAATTCTCTCTACTGCGGGAGATGAGCACGAATTCGTGTTATAGCGAATAAATACCGCCTTCATGGCCGGATAGTCCTGCAGCATGGCGATATCCCCTTCTCGGGACATATAAATAGCGGAAAGCTTCCGCCCTCACGTGGGTCTGTTCTGACCGTTCAGATGCCGGAGTGCATAAGTCTTCAAATTCGTAAAAACCGTCATTAATCCCCACCGATGACTACGACTCGTCGCACGTGTCTGTTTGGAGCGGTGCATGCGCCTCAGCCGCTCGCACGAGCCAGCCATCTAAGTCTGAAGATTTAACCACTTTGCTTGAGGTCCACCGCATCTGGAAGAATGGGTGTGAGCAGGATGCAAGTATTGCCTCATCATTTTCCATACTAAAAAACGCAAAAAATCCTTTTGGAGACCGGTTAGACAGCTGTCTAAGATGATAGATCCGCGCCGAATTTTTCGCTTCATAGAAATCAGCTTCTTTTCCACCGTGAGAAGTGTTGGCAGAAGCTCTCCTTAGTAGCCGCAGCTTCTTTTCTGCAACATATCGATTGGTGAGAAAAAATATTTTATAACGTAAGCTGCTATATTTTCTCCAGTGATGGTGATCCAAAGTAATTTGTAATTAGTAAATGTAGACGACTCTTCAAAACGTTTATTAAAAAAAAGTACCTCACCTGCAGCGATTGGGTAGAGAATCCCGCGATATTCGTCCAGAAAGTCCAAATCTGCGTCTCTTATATATGGTACGTCGAGCTTCTCTGAGAGCGTGTTGAGTTTCTGTTTGTCCTTGAGAAGTACGTCCAATGCGTGGTAGAGAGAGCTCCACCGCGTGATGCAAGGTGTTGGCAGCTGTCTTCCGAGAACTGATAGCACCGTCTCTGCAAACTTTGGCTGATTTGATGAGCCCCAATACTAAGCGCATTTCGCCATTGCACTGTCGTGGAGACGACTGCACGTAGGACTTATGTTGAGGGGTTTTTTGACGTCAGCCGTGGCGACGAGGCTTAAAGTATGACACGCGCACCGCGGATGATGAGGAAGCGATGACCCCGACAGTTCAAGGGGAAACGTAACATCTATTTCCCGATCTGTAAAGAAACAAGACGGGTCAGTAAATCCCTGTTCCCTCATTCACCAAAGCAAATACGAACTCTTCAACCACAGATCAGGCGAAACAGCTTAGAGAAAAATATTCGTAGAGAGACATTAATGCTTACCGTCAGTGGTGTCATCGATTCCAAATTCCTTGAAAGCTTTTACAAAGTTGCTTCCGTTGTCGGTCACTGTGCCTACGACTTGCTTCGTTTCCAGGCAGAAGTCGGCATAGACATCCAAAAGCAGCTCTGCTACACGGTCGTATGAGTGCGTTCCCAGAACGCGTTCGCAAGCTAGAGCTGTCGATTTGCGTTCAAGGGTGTCGCAATCATTGAGAAAAGACCGGGTAAATTGCACAGGGTTATTTACAGAATCCACTAACTGAGCAATTTTAGGTATGAACAGCACTGAGTAATCTTTGAGGCAAATGATACGTCGAATTTGTTGCCAATCCGAGCACAGTTGTTAGGGCGAATCGTCTTGTTCAATGCAACTCGAGCATTTCAAGAAAATCACCAAAAGCTACAAATTTACTCTGAGTCAACGCATCGGTCAACCTCTTTCAAAAGCTATCCTTTATGTCTCGTGTGCGGAGTCGCGCACGGTGCAAGAACGCCCGCGTACAATGGGAGGTGCAAAACTGCATAACTCTAATGACCTACAAAATAATTGAAATTGCCTAGTTACCCAGTGTGCTGTTACACCCACGAACCTTTTTCTTGAAATAGACTACACGTCCGCAGTGGTAAACACATGTGTCGTCTTGTAGCTCACTTCTGATGCTGCGAAGTTTGTCTTCGAATGCCTCATCTATCCTTCTCCGAGTGGCCTTCGAGACATCAGCACCACATCAGGGCAAGTTCCTGAAAATATGTGACATGCAGCGTTGTTCGCCTAACACACCAATAGAGCAAGAACTGTTCCCGCTACAACGCCGTCCCTTGCCTTTGACGAACTGCTGAAAATCATCTTGGTCCACAAATTGCAGAGGGAGCATGGACGTCACAATCAAGTTTTTCAGAAGCTCATCGAACTTCTTTTGACCTGGAGGGTCTTTAGCTAAACCAAAATAGTTCTCCTATACCGTGCTGCACGGCCTTCACCGTTCGCCATTGCTCGGTCTTGTGACGTGTGCTTCGGTGGTGCCTTGCCCATCGTCGCCGTTCTCAAGACTGCGCCTCGTATGACTCGTGTCGCGACTCGAGGGCTAAACCGTCCTACTGTACAACGAGACGCCACTTAAATGCAGTGGAGACAGCTCAGACAAGTGTTGCCAGGAGAGAGCTGTCGCGTCGGCAAAGGGCACTAACATTTCATTGCGGCCGGTGCTGCCATGACAGGTCATCGAACGGTCATCATGTTAAAGGGCGCCTCGTCCGGTGGCCGCACGCCATGGGCGTAGGGAGGATTTTGTTTAGTTTTTTTTTTTTGGGGGGGGGGGGAGGGGGGGAGGGGGCGGAGCGTTGATTTAGCTTGGGCACCGTTTTTTATTGCTTGGGTGAGGGGCAAGTCCTGATGTGGCTTCAGGGTTGCAAGTGCCCCTTTCGCACCCCCCTTGCTGACGCCCATGCCACACGCACATACATTTACAGACGACCGGGTGGCGGAGAGCCACCGACCGTGAGAAGGAACAGTTCCCTACAATGTGACTTGGCGGTGACAACACGGACGCTTCAGCACTCAGTGGAGACACCACTTTGAAAGCCGCCTACATACCAACTAGCCCAAGCTGCTACCCCTCCCGAATTTCGTCGGCGCCGGGAAGGACGGCTGCGGATTCGACAATTTCACTTACGTACAGTTGAGCCCAATATGTCAAAACTACACTATTCAAACATTGGTTTCCCTAAATCATGTTCTTTGGGGGGTGGCAGAGTTTCAGCCATCCGAGGTCACTCCTACCAGCTCTCTCAAAACAGTAAGTGGGAACAGGGACAGTGGCTCATTTCACAGACCGCTCGGTGGGCGTTGTCATAATTCTCTCTGGGTTGCGCTAAACAGGCGTGACCCCCCAAAATGTACTGCTGATGCTGTGCGCAGCTCAGCATAGCAGCGTTTTTTAGGGGCGAAGCTCCTTAGGATGTGGGTCTGTCCCTCCTCTGTAGTAGTAGTAGTAGTAGTAGTAGTAGTAGTAGTAGTAGTAGTAGTAGTAGTAGTAGTAGTAGTAGTAGTAGTTGGTAGGTAGGTAGGTAGGTAGGTAGGTAGGTAGGTAGGTAGGTAGGTAGGCAGGTAGGTACTTTTCAAGTGTATTTGTATACAGAAATACAGATACTCAATAGTATCTGTGAAATACTATCGCGATACTGCCCAGCTCTGTTAGCCACGAGGGACAGCTGACAAATTCCGACCTCACGCTGCTGGACTTTTCGGGCTGTAATATGCTCGTTCTCGGGGCATTTAACTCTCAAGTCTGGTACAAGGGGAAAGCAGCCATGATAACATTTGATGGTACTCCAGGTGCGATCTCTCCTCAGCCTGAATGCTGTTCAAACGCTCGACCTTCGCATTATGTAAAAAGAATTGCGCTGTCTGCACATGTCCGCGGAGGCACATGTAAAAACTTCCACCATCGGGCCTCCCAAATTAGGGATGCGCCCAATACTATGGATCAAGCTTGGGCATTCGTTTCACCTGGATTGCGACTTGTCAAAGACATGGAACATAGGTTCACGATAAAAAACTAGGTTACGCCTGTCTCTCAAATGCTGAGCTCCCTACCATTTTCTGTCCGCGATCAGGTCTCCGACTAGATCAAGAAGCCAGTTGCAGCAGATATTATCAGGAGAGTTAACACCTTCGAGTGCGTCTTTCCAATCGTAGCAGCTCGCAAGGTAGAGGGTAGCATTCGGCTGTGTGTCGATCTCCGAGAACGGGACAAACCTATAGTCGCAGACAGCTTTCCCTTGGCTCAGACGGAGGACCTGCTTTATGGCATGAAGGGATGCACCTGCTTATGGTCTGGGTGGCGTATTGCAACAAGTAGAGGGGTCCCATATGAGAACTGTGGCATATGTATTGCGGACATTAACAGAGACGGAACGAAAATACTCGGCTGGAGACAAGGAAGCCCTGGCCTGTATATGGGTCTGTGAGAAGTGGCACGTTTATCTTTGAAGTCGGCCGTTCTCCCTAATGACAGATCACCATGCTCTAGTCCCCTTGCTGTCATCCCGGAGCACAGGACAGTAGCCCCATCGCACTCCAATGTGAACCACGCGACTCATGCACTACAACGCGACTCATGCACTACAAGTCCAGTATCGCAGTGGAGCCCAACACCGAATAGCAGATGTCTTGTCCAGACGGCCCTTTCCAGAAACAGTGTGTGGCTTCCAAGTTGATGTATAGGTTGTGTTCCCTGTTACGTCGTCTTTACATCGAGAAGACCTCCGCGTTGCTACCACTGAGGTCGGCACACTGCAGCAGGTCATGCACCCCGTTTAATCGTCATGAACAACGCGGAAAATGATTCCCATAGAACTGACACATAACTATCATGTACAGTAAAAGCTCTACGTTGTTCTCGGGCTTGTTTTGCACACGCAACGTAGGATGGTGCCTGCCAACCTAACTGATACTATGACTCGGTTAGCCCACGAGTCCCACCCAGGAATTTTGAAGACGACGCGGAGCGTCAGGGAAAATTCTGGTGGCCATGTCTTGACAAGCAGGCTGAGACCAACACCCGGAACTGCACGGTCTGCCAAGCTTCCGACAACTGTTCGAAGAACTTACAGGCACCTCTTCAGCGTGCCCCACTCTCTGACAGGCCTTCGGACAAAGTGTCAATGGACATTATGGGGCCCTTTTAAAGAGCACCAATGAACTGTAGGTTTGTCATCGTGGTAATGGATTACTTCTCCAGGCGGCCAGAAATTGCGTTCTGCAGTGGCGTCACTTCCGGCATGTTGATCAACTTCCTACGTGATGTCTGCACGAGAGCGTTACCATACAGATTTGGTCCGTGATCATGGCCGAGAGTTTAGGTCAAGTAAATTGGAGTGTTTCGTAGATGACCGGGCTACAAGCATTTTTTTCAGCAGTTCACCATTATCAAGGGCGGGTGAAAGGCTCAACAGAGTTCTTAAATCCTTCATACTACTAACTCTACTGTAAGAGCTAGCCGTTATGGAATATCTGTTGCAGTGAGCAATGAATATGCGATGGCGACCGACGTGGCCATCCCGTCCTCGCCACTTTACTTGGAAGGCGATAGCCGAAGCCGAGTGGTGCCGGCTGCAGCATGTAGATCAGCCACGACCACGAGCTCGCTCACTTCTAGCTCGCGCCTCGAGATCTCGGCATGAGCTGCGAGCTGCGCGAGAGACGCGGCACGGTGGCTGAAAAAGAACGATGATGGACGGTTGCCTTCATATATATATATATATATATATATATATATATATTGATACAGAACAGCGGCCGCAGCGTGGCTGCATGAAAGATGAGAAAGACGACGACGGTTTTTGGTTGTTGCTAGATTGGTGCCATCTTGTCCACCCTGCGCTTTGATTAATTAAATAAGCTACCCGTAACATTATTGGTGGAGGTGTGGAGGTGCGGGTGGAAAGTGCCGGAATCCCGGAGGTGCGGGATCCCGGCACTTTATCCGGTGACGGTACCATCGACGTTGACGCCTGGCTGAACCGGCACGAGCGCGTCAGTGCTACTCACCGCTGGGATCGCACGCTCATGCTCGCTAATGTTATTTTCTACCTTGACGGCACTCCGCGGACATGGTTTGAAACACACGAACACGAAATAACGAGCTGGGATCTCTTCAAAGAGAAGATCCGTGACCTATTCGGCGATTCATCTGGTCGTCAGCTCGCTGCAAAGAAGGCTCTCGCCACACGCGCCCAGACGTCTACTGAATCGTACGTCTCATACATTCTTGACGTCTTGGCCCTTTGTAGCAGGCCGACCAGCGCATGTCGGAAGAGGAGAAGTTTAACCACGACCTCAGAGGGATTGCCGATGATGCCTTCAACCTTATTCCACAGTCGTGGGCACGCAGGACACAGCACTGCTATGGCGCTAACCAAGCGATTATTTTGCCTTGTGCAGGTCAGTTATTGTGATGGTTCATTCTGTAGTGACTGCCGTTGTATTGTTGTCCTGCCGTGCCCCACGCAATGTCTTGCAATTGCGTATAATTGTGTGAACGTCTGTAGAATTCTACTGTGTGGCGATGTTGAGCAAAATCCAGGTCCCCCACAAAAGGAATTGTTTGGACAGTTGTTAGAAGGGCAAGCTTCCCTTCGTAACGAGATGTTAGAATTAAAGACACAACTTGTAAAAACTGAAAATGTCGTCAGCGAATTACACCGTATGTTTGCTCAGTTTGAAAGAAAGCTCTCTGAAACCTCAGCTATGCCTGACCCGGCAGGCCAAGTACATTCCTCACTCCGGTCGATAGAACATTCTTTAAGCTTCCAGACCAGAAAACTGATAGACCTTGAAGATCGAAGCAGACGGTCCAACCTTGTTATTCATGCCATTCCGGAAAACCCCAACGAAACGGAAGCATCGCTAGAGGAAGCAGTAGTTAAGGAAGTATTCCAGGAAAAAATGGAAGTGAAGTGCGAGTCCGTAGGGCGTATACACCGGCTTGGTAAAGAAAAGGGTAAAAGGCCTGTCATATTATACTTACAAGACTATAACGAAAAGAAAGTAATACTGGAAAATGCGAAAAAGCTCAAGGGATCCAGTATTTTCATTCAGAATGATTATTCACAGTCAACGTTAAAGAAACGCAAACTACTTTGGAACAGCGCAAAGCTGGACAAGCAACAAGGAAAGAAAGTAAGCTTGATTCACGATAAGCTTAAAATTGACAGAGACATATATACCTGGGATGAAAATCAAAATATGAGAGTAAGAATAACAGGTCGTCGAAACGATCAAACAGAAGGGTGACGCGAGACTGCTTTAGCATGGAAAATGGTCCGCCTGTTAAACATGAACGCTCGCAGCATTAAAAATAAAACTGATTTACTAGAGGTATTCCTAATGCAGCACGATCCACACATTACAGTTGTAACGGAGACGTGGCTTCACACTGATATATCTCATGACGATGTGTTTCCTGCTGCCTATACTGTTTTCCGCAGGGATCGCGTAACCAGGGGGTGGCGGAGTTGCAGTACTTATTAGAAATCAAATAGATGCCGTTTTATTGGACGACATTGCCGAACTTGAATGCTTGTGCATCAAGCTCTCTTTTTGTAGCCAGACGTTTATTCTTTATGCCTTATACAGGCCACCCGACGCGGCTACAGAATTCCTAGCCAAACTACAGATGCACATGCACCAACACAAAACAAAGAAAATTATCTTGGCTGGCGACTTTAATCTCCCTAGTATTAAATGCGATCGGCCTGACACCGAAAACGACGCGAATGTTATCTTCCACATAATGCTAGAGCATGATATCATGCAAGTCGTAAACCAGCCGACTCGAGTGCATGGCACTTGCAGTTCTGTTTTAGACTTAGTATTCCTTCCCCGGTGCATTATAGATTACACTGTACATGTTGAACACGGGCTATCTGATCACAAACTTGTCAATATTTCTATGCCAATTTCTTGCCGTAAAGTGCCAAAAGAATCGCATGTGCATGTCTACAAAGATTACTGGCATGCGGATGATGCATCAATCATTGATCACTTAGAGGCTTGTCTTACTTATTTTAATAATGGTGATGTCTGTGTTTTGTGGGATCGCTTTAAGAGCATGTGCCAGTATTGCCTTGACAAGTTTGTCCCTAACAAACGAAAGAAAGCGCACAAGGAAACGCCGTGGATGACACGGGAAATCATACAATTGAAACGTAAAGTAAAGAGATTAAAAAAGAATCGCGCATCGCCACACGTCATAGCAGAAGTTAACGAAAGCCTTGCAAATGCATTGCATCATTCAAAACAACGGTATTTCAGTACAACGCTAGCTAACTTTATTAAAACCGATCCGACAAAATTTTGGAATTACTTGAGTTAAAAAAAAGAAACCAGTGTCACAGATTAATGCTAATGGCGTTATTATAAATGAACAAAGAGGCATTGCTGAACAATTTAACACATACTTTAACAGCGTTTTTTCTGTTGCAACTGATAGCTGCACCGCTGCCCCCAATAGACAGCACGTCCATTACAAATTTTTCACATTTTATTAGTTACCCCAGAGTGCTTTCAATGCTACTCAACTTGAAAACTAAAACTTGCTCTGGGCCTGACAATATTCCAAATGTTTTTCTTCACCGATATGCCGAACCTCTTGCAAAGTACCTTGTCATTATATTTCATGCTTCCGTGTCGTGTTCGAGTTTGCCGAAAGACTGGAGGAAAGCCCGTGTGGTGCCCATTTTTAAAAAAGGAGATCGTCTCCGTTTAGAAAACTATCGTCCCATATCACTAACATCTTCTTGCTGTAAATTAATTGAACATGTTATTGTAAAAGCCCTGAATGAGTTTCTTGATGACAAAAAAGTTCTACCTAGCTCTCAACACGGTTTCAGAAAGGGATATTCCAGTCACACAACTAGTCACTGT
The DNA here is from genome assembly GCA_030522465.1 of Rhipicephalus appendiculatus. Taxonomy (NCBI): domain Eukaryota; kingdom Metazoa; phylum Arthropoda; class Arachnida; order Ixodida; family Ixodidae; genus Rhipicephalus; species Rhipicephalus appendiculatus. The sequence continues at coordinate 31,625 of JALIZH010028577.1, read as the reverse complement.
CATTCATACTCTTGCTTCTGCTATTGACAATAATAATCAAATCGATTTAGTTTTTCTGGATTTTAGCAAAGCTTTTGATAAGGTACCTCATTCCAAACTAATATTCAAACTAAGAAAATATGATATTCCTGAAATACTTGTTTTTTGGATAGCTGAATACCTAAAAAATGGGGAGCAGTTCGCCGATATAGGTGGGCATCACTCGGCCTGTCTGCCAGTCACTTCTGGGGTACCGCAGGGATGTGTATTGGGTCCCTTGTTGTTTCTCCTGTACGTCAATGACATTGTTGTTGTTGTTAAACCGACTGTTCAAATAAGACTTCGCGGACGACTGCGTGTTGTTTAAAGAAATCACCCGAGATAGTGACCAAGATGAGCTGAATGAAAGCCTCAGCCAAATTTTCCAATGGTGTACCCATTGCGAGATGACCTTGAATATTGAAAAAAAAAGTGTTTTTTTTACCTATTTCTCGAAAGAAAACATCTCTATATTATAATTATATGCTGGGCTCCTCTCTTAAAGAAGTCACTAACTATAAATATTTAGGTGTCACCATTTGCAATAACCTCTCCTGGAACCTCCATGTGCAAAACATATCTTCCTCTGCTTTCCGAAAACTATGCTTTGTAAAATACAAACTTAGACATGCTCCTGCCTCTGTAAAACTTCTCGCGTATTATTACTTAATTCGGCCGAAGCTAGAGTACGCCTGCATTGCATGGGACCCCTACACACAATGTAACGTAAAGAAACTTGAACGAATCCAAAGATAGGCTATCGGTTCATCTACAATAAGTTTTCAACTTTCGACTCCCCAAGTGAACTGATGCAGTTGAATGACATTCCCACTCTTGAATCGCGTCGATCAAAATTACGGCTTGGCTTTCTTTCACAGCTACGTACTAACAAACTCGCACTTGATACGGCAGCGTATTTAAGTCCACTATTGGCGAGGCCTACTCGCCAACATCACCCAAATGCTCTAACCCCCTATTTTGCCCGAACTAACCTATTCAAATATTGTTTTAGACGTGAAGCATCTTATGGCGAAGCTTAATCCGGTGGTGGTGGTGCTGTGCGGCGTGACCACCCTTACTGCGCATGCGCAAACCCTTTAAAAAATAAAAATAAAAAAAACCTCCTCTCTCCTCTAGGCATCCCTCCCCGCGGCAACCACACCCTCACTGCGCATGCGCCTCCCCCTCCTCTCTCTCCTCCTACGCTCCCCCCTCTCTCCTCTGGGCATCCCTCCCCGCGGCGTCTACACTCCCACTGCGCATGCGCGTCCCCCCTCTCTCCTACGCTCCCCCCTCTCTCCTCTACGCATCCCTGCCCACGGCGTTCACACTCCCCCTGCGCATGCGTGTAACCCCCCTCTCTCTCCTCTCCTACGCTCGCCACTCTCTCGCCTCGCGACGCCGACGCAGGCAGCGTCTGCTAGCGAGTTTCTTGGTTGAAAAAACCGACTGCTCGCGCTGCACAACCGTTCACTGGCCATCCCGTATATATGGCAATCGATCTTGACCTCCAAGGTGGTGCCGGTGGGAGATTTCTCCTGTGCGTTGTTGAACAATAAAAATTCGCAGCGTGCGCGTTAACTAAAAGCGGAGTGCGGGTCTCTGTGTACAGTCGGAGTCTTCTGTCTCTCATTGCCCATTAGCAGCGATTGGCATGTTCCAGTAGGAAACACTGCTCCATCACTGCCTGCTTTGCGACTCCCCAATTTTCTCTCCTGCGCAACGCTGCGATGAGCGCCAGCGTCAACGCCGCCGCCAGTGTAAGCGTTAGCGCCCGCTGCTTCACATCTACACATGGTTCCCTTTAGCGGGAGATGGCGTAATTTTTTTTCCTCGCACCGTTAATGACTGGAACAACTTACTCATGTAAACACTGTACCATTTAACTTTGTACAATTGCATTGTTTAAGTAGTGTGCTTAAAGCGTGTTCGCGGTTCTTTTTCCCTTTTTTCTGTTTTATGCTCACGACTGTATAGTTCAACTAACTAGATTGTTTTACTTTTGTCAACCTATTGTGTACTGCCTACCCTGCATGAACTTCGCGTCCGCAGTATGTATTAAATAAATAAAATAAAATAAATCTTGCTTGCATGTCCTTGCGGGGGATTTGTCCGTTCCTCCTTCCCGCGTCCCACACCCACTCTCTCTCCTCTCCTACGCTCCCCCACCTTTCTGTCCTCTGGGAATCCTCCACTCTACGGAGCGGCGCCCGCATGCCGATGACTCCATTCCTTGATCTTGCTTGCATGTGCTTGCGGGGGTTTCGTCCGTCCATCCTTCCTGCGTCCCACACCCCCACAGTGCATGCGCGTCTCCTCCTCCTCTCTCTCCTCTCCTACGCTCCCCTCCTTTCTGTACTCTAGGAATGCTCTACTCTACAAAGCGGCGCCCGCGTCCCACACCCCCACAGCGCATGCGCGTCCCCTCTCCCTCTCCAACGGTCCCCCCCCGTCCTCTCCTCTAGGAATCCTCTACTCTACGGAGCGGCGCGCACGACAGGTGGCGCGACAGCTGCATACTCCGCTGGGGGGCACCACGGTAGTTCCGCGGTATGAAAATGACGCAGAGCGCGCGCCTCATTCTCTCTCCTGTGCAGCGCCGCAATGAGTGACCGGGCCGCTGCCGCGAATCGGGAGCGGCGACGTTTCTCCGGCTCAAGCCAGCCATCTCCCCGCTGCTTCGCATCCACACATGGTTCCCTTTAGCGGGAGATGGGGAAGCTTTTTATTTTATTTGAATAGTGTATCTTATGAATAGTTGTCTGGACAGAGTGAAGCTTTTGAATATGCTGTCGAAAATCAGTAACATTTGGATGAATGATATCAAGAATCTGAAAGCTTCGACTCGCGTATGTTACTGCTGCAGCTTATTTCCACAATGATGCACAGAGTTCTGAGGTCTATACTGGCCTTGATCCTTCCACATGGCATCTTCTCGGGAAGCGTTTCCAGTGGGTCCACATTCTTTCCAAAAATAGCATCACGCCACAGTTTGTGCCAATAATACACTGCATGGGGCAGCGCGTTTCCTGCAGAATTGGCCAGCAGAACAATACCTGATTCTTGCACCAAAAGCTTGCTTTCGTACGGCGTCATGGCTTAAGCTGGAGAGATGACATCATTGAATTTATGTAAAGAGGCTAACGTTGTGTCTTACAACGGAGATAGCCTAGGAAGGGCATCTGCCGATTCTGTGCTGTGTGTGTGACCTTTCTGGTGCCAGACCTTCATAACGGCAATTCACGAGTTGCGGCCACGTCAGAAGGTGTCATTTTACTTGGAGTACCTTTTCATCTTTTGCAGTTTTATATCAATTCTTGCAGGACATTTAGGCACAGAAGGCCGACTGGGCTTAAAACGGTTGTACTGCTTGTACCGCATTACCATATGGAACAGCCTCCTGGAAACAATTGAGTATTTGTTTAGTCATTCAAAATTGTGGACCACATGGCGCACTGTCAACAAGCATCGGCGCTCTTCGACGGCCAGTTCCCTTTGGCTTGTTATCCCATCTTGTAAGGTAGCTTTGAGGTATTTGCCTCCGGGAATTCAAGTTGAGTGGACGTTAACCATGTGCTGCGAATCAGCACCGCACGTTGCTTATGTGTGCGTCGAAAAGTGAATGTCGCTCACCACCACTCCTTGCGACAAATCGCAATCCGCAAGGTGGGCGTACGTTTGTATTCCATCTGGTCAGTGCATCCCGTGAAACAGTTATATTGGTTAACGGCATTAGAGCGAGGCACATGGATCTTCTGTGCACTTGAAGATAACTTCGCGTTTATCTCCTACACCTGAGAAGATATTTGGTGATCCATCGCCTTGTTCTTCATACTCTGCTTCATCTTCATCGCTGTCGCAGCCACCAATGCAACGGCCATTAGCAAGCACCGTTTTTAACACCTGGCTGGAAGCTGCGTACTACTTTAGGTTGTCTCCGATATAGGTGCACAGAACGCCAGGTGGTCGAAATTTCTCGAGTCCCCCCACTACGGCGTCCCCTCATAAACATATCGTAGTTCTTGGGATGTTAAACCCGAAAAGTAATTATATGTTATATTTGGGTTTTCTTTAAGACTACCAGGATCCTCATCTGGGAATCTTCGTCTGTCAGATGTTTTCGTGTGGAAACCTTCACCATCCGCATGGAGGTTCATTTTATGTGTATGCAATTTTTTAATGTATGTTCCTTTGTACAAACCCTGCCTGTGACAGCGTAGGTGCGCTGCAATTTGTATAAATAAATTAGGTATGCGTTCTAAAAATTCACCATTCCTTGTGTCCTTCCGAAAGGGCTACGACGGCACTGCGCTGCTGCCTTCCTCTGACCAGCACATCGCGCGGTTCTAGCACCTGTCTAACCCCGGCTTCTCTGGCTCGTCTGGATCCTCAGTTGGTAGAACGTCCCAGTCATACTCGTCCAACGTTCAGTCGCCCACGTCCAAGCGGGATTGTCAGGCACTGGAATCAGCAGCCATGGCTCGAGGGGATATGCTGAGTCTCCTGTTGCAGAACAATGACAGCTCAGTGATGTGCCCTAGTTAAGAATCAAAGATCAAGGAAGTTCATTTCCCAACACCGTAGCTGTTGGGAGTCACCCCAGATGAAAAAGCGGCGAAAATGCAGCTTCAAGGTGCCTGGGGGGCCCGTACACAATGCAGCATTCACATATATTTTTGAGCAACATCCGCGTACATAGTGAACAAAGGATATTTAGAGTAGTATAACAACACATTAAGGTATAGAATAGAATACTGGTAAACATAAGACATTCATACATACACTTAAAACATGTGCATACACAAACAGAAAGATAAGTGTACTAAAAAATAATGACGTCGGAATTATGGCAAGTATATAAAGTAGTTAGTGGTTCACATCACGAATACTTAAAAAGCAGCGGCGCGGCTAAGGCGCGCACGCAGTGGACTATGTGTCCCACAACAAGGATGTGAAGTTCTGCGTTGCACACCTGCAAACGGAGCAATACAAACTAGCGCTGCAGATATGCTCCGAGAGCACATTTTGTCATGCATATGCAGACAACAATACATACTCGTACGTTAATACAAGGAGTTACGCTATTTTAGTCACAAGCGTGCACAGCGTTTTACGTTGGGAGGGGGGGGGGGGCAATAACCTTCCCACCTCCCACCTGTGCGAAAACACAATTTTGAAACGGCTGGAACTCAAACACGCATGGCACTCACCATTACCGTGGACATGTCAGACCTTTACGAGATCGATACATTCCTAGTTATTCCATCTTGGGCATTAAAGTGAACAATTGCTGCGATGTGTGTAACAATGGCGACTACAGACTAAGTAAAACATTCCAATGCTACTTACGAGCATGACGTTTAGGGCGTAGCATTCCTTCCTCGACATTAAGCTCGCCGTGTCGGGCAAGTTGAGTCCCTCTGGCTTGCGAATGGCGACCAACGTACCGTCGACGCACTGCAGCACGCCTCGGATGTCGCCGCGTCGCGGAAACGCCGTCTTTGCGTCATCCTTGGTAGCCTGTGTCAAGGAAAAGCCCACCAACTTTCTCCGGGCAGACACGGTAATGATGGCCTCCGTCACCTCGTGAATGGTGTTGCTGATGGCCGACTGGGCCGTGCCGATGTGCTCCTCTCGACCAACGCTTCTCTAGAAGCTTCCTGTGGCGAAGAATCGCAGCGCACACAACTTCCTCTCTGTAGAAAGGCCACTGGTTCGCTGGCATGCAATGATAGGGTCAAGCTCGTCGCAAAAGCTACGCACTGTTCGTTTGGACAGGCGAAAATACTGCCGGAACTCTTCTTCTGTCAAATCTTCAAATGCATCATATACCTTACGGCGTCGTCTCTGCGCTACTGCAGCAGCCGCACAGGCGACGCGAAATTGCATGGCAAACAAAGGAAACTTCATTTTCTCCAACTGTTGTTAGCGCCGACTCGGATTCAACCGGATACGAAAGCGGCTGACTCTACTGAGCGCTTACGTTCCGATGCAAGTCAAGCCGTCTGATAGCCTTTATAATTCCATGCTTATCGGTTTTGGACGGTATCGGCATCCGTTCTTTCGCCTTCGTCCGAAAGCGGCCTGATAAGAAATGTTTGACAGCAACATGACGCCGCGGCTGACGCGACACTCAACGTCACGGCGTTCGTCACTGCTCACATTGACCAATCGCGTGCGTCTCAAAAGAACGGCACGTCCCCCGTGCATCTTTGTAATGCGTACAAGATCGCACCACAAGATGGCGTACGGCTACACCCGATCACATGCGAGACGCGGGTTAAAAAACGCGATAAGATAGCCGAGTCCGCTTCTTTTTCTAAATGCACGTGGCATTGCCGCTCCGTGAAAAGAAGTGTCCAATAGTGGCCAAAATTGTCGTATATCGCATCGAATATCGAATACTAAAAATTTTGTTGAAAATCGAAAGAAACAACCAAGAAATACAACCTGCTGATGTCCTCGAGCACATAGCGCGGTCATTGCCTGCCACTGTAAGACTACAAGTAGTAATGCAGAAATACAAGCTGTTCCACATGACCTTGCTTTAAACTTTCTCGCACTTATGTTAAGCTGTTTCCTGCAGTTGAAAACATGCGCCGACTGGGCACTTCAGTAGCAGGGATGGGAAGGTATCGCAAAGCAATTTTGGCGGTACCGGGATAAAGTGCAACTCTGCGCTTGCCACTATTTCAAAGGATCATCCTTTCTTGATGTCAGGAGCTCATTCAAGTATTTTTGAACCTCTTGAATGTTTGAAACTCTGCACTGATTCAAGTATTTTTGAACCTCTGAGCTCAGTGCTGGTTATTTTTTACGCTAGCAGTTCAACAGTGTCCCAGACTGTTCTCTTGCCTTTTCTGCTGGAGCGATGACGTAACGTCCTTTAAAATAAAGATGTGCTTACTTTTCAACAAGATCGGTGAACGGAAGGCCTCCTGTAACGACGTTAGCGTTGGTTTTAGCCACCCCACCCTAACCAAGTTGCATCATTGGCATTTGTCGCGCTTGAGATATTCGTCCAAACGAATTATTCGAAACTTCGAATATTAGCTATTCGACTAAGGATTATTCGATTGGAATTCCAAACACGAATATTCGCACACCCCTAATTTTAAATGCAAAAAAGTAGGGCGCAGTTCAGAACAGGGAGTACCTATGTCATTTCTGCAGTACGCGTTCTGAACAGCGCCCCACTTCATTTTGCACTGAGGACATTCCGTTTTTTTTAATTAACTCTAACAGGAAATAAACTCCTACTACTCCTTACACGCACTGAAGCTTTAACTTCTTCCAACTCATTTTGGGAGCTTCCGCGCACTGCACAGCAATGTACCGTTTAGCTCGTCCAGGTTTAGAGAGGACTCTCCAAAGTTCACTTCCATTGCCTGCCTTGTCGAGAACTGCAAAGGAAGTGTCGACTTGCGGCTATGTCTGTAGACGTCTTCCATAATCCCAGGTGTCACGTTCTTCTCCGTGGCAGCACTCTATGTGCAGGCTTTACCGGTGCACCATGAGCCAGTCATGCCGCTTGTTTGTGGCTTCAACCAGCTCGGGCTGCCGATGAGGGTCTCTCTTAGCTCCTTGCGCGCACCTCCAGCTCTGCTGCACGTGATCGCAGTTCAAGAAATTCTTTTTTCTGCGCCGCCTTTTCTATTTCTAACGCCCTTTTTCACTGTCTAATGCCGTCATTCGTACGGCTGTCTCCTCTGCCTCTCGGGCCGCTTCACGCGCTGCTGCTCTGTCATCTCTAAACTTTTGTGATTCGTCTTTGGAAGCCTTCTTTTTTTCTTTCTTAAAAATAGAAGCTATCAATATGAACGAGGTGGATTTGCCTTAGGAACGTCACAATCTTCAATAATTAAAAAAAAGCGATAAATAGTTCTAAAAAAAGCTCCCACATTGCGTAACTTTTATATTCCATGTACTTTGATCCATCATGCAGTCCTGAGAACCAATTGCACTCATAAGAACATTAACGTGATCTGATGTGAAATTTTCACTCCAAGTCAGATGGTGCTTTTCCACAATATATGTATCTGTGACTATCATGTTTGCTGACGCGGTCGCTCACGCTCAAGTGTTCCTCTTTCTTGCTCTTTAGGTACGCGCAAGAACTAGTGGCCCGCTTGAAGAAGTTGACATACACATCGGCACTTTCGAAGATATAAGGTCGCACCACGGCCTAGGTGTTTGCAACATTGTAATTGCATTGCTTGGATTATTCAGGTTTTCGGTTTGTTTTCCCCTCGACGGCTTGCCAAACAGTGTTTATACCTTCCCTGAAGAGCTGTTGCTGCTCTGTGAGGGTAGCATTTTCGTAGGGCCACGCCAGGTTGGACCGCAACGGGTACACTGGGTGGCTGTACATACAGTGCATGCAGCTGCGTGTCAGGGGCTGTAGCTTCGCGTACAGGCGCGCATTCAATCAATGTCTTTACTTTGGCGAATCGTCATTGTATTCAGGTTGGGGCCATTTCGCACGCACTGAACAACCAAAGGTGCACTTCTGCCTGTATGATGTATAGATCTAAGAGCTCCCGTTCTCGGAAAGCAAAAGACCTCCACTAACGGGAGTCGTGTCTTATGTCAGGGTACGGGCCGTCGAACTGGCACACAATAAATAGCATTGGCGCTCGTGACGGCCGAGCATTTTTACGCGTGCACTCGTTTGTGGCCCGAGAAATACGACGTCTGGTGGACAGACGGACGGTAGATAGGCCTTGGTGTGCCGTCGACAAATCCCCAGCAGTTCGTAAATATGGCGCCGCGGTTGTAGACAGCCTGCATTGGTGAAATAAGCATATAGACACTGTGTGAATAAAGTTACACTGTAAAGAGGTTAGCACAGTTCGAAGTAACGTGCTGATTAAATTTAAACAAACGCATTTTGTCGCGCACGCATTTTTCAGGTAAATTATCGCTCTTGCATGGTACTTATAATCAGGTAATGAAAATGAACATTGTTCACGCTAACCTGAGAGAACAAGAGGCTAAAGTCGTAAAGTGTCAACCAGTTGTGCGTTATGCCATCATCGAGCAGGTGCGCGAACACTCGATCGATGTGGGACAACACTTGGTTCACGATACCTGGCCAGCGAAGATAGCCAGAACAGCAGTTCGATGTCACACCACCTGGTCGAGATATCACAGTCGACGGAGAAATGTGCCTCTTCACCACACACGGCGACACTCTGCGCACTTCCCACAACCTCAGAGATGCGCAGACCTTGCGCAAGCAACTTTAGATGTTTATGTTAGAAATGGAGCCGTCTGCGAAAACGTCTGCGGGTTCCAAAGGGCTCGCGTTGATGAGCCCAGTAGCCGACTTGTATGTCCGCGGCTTTGGTTCCATGGGAACTATAAGGAGTGAATCCTCCAAATCTTTTGCATCTTTCATTCAATAGGAAGCTACCGTGGCGTCCGTGACGACGTTGTCTACATCTTTGGCAATAATGCACCGTAAAATTGAAATATAAAAGCCTGGCGCAACACCTAGAAATACGCAAGGGGCGTCGCCCCACCGCGACAGATGGGAGTTGTGTAGCTAAATAACATAACGGCCCCATAAGTACGCATGCCACTTTTCCATTGCAAATAAACAAGGGAAAGCCTCGCATTCCCCCGCGGAATATCTGTGTTCTGCAGGGGATAATGTTTGCAGGAGCAAAAAGAAGTCACAAGCTCATGGCCCTTGCATTATTGAAACACTGCGCAGATGTTCGATGTTCGAACATAAAATGCTGGACGTGCTGTTCTTGCAGCACTAAATAAATAACTAAACGAAACAAAAAATAAAATAGTGGACACTGCCTTTGCAGGAGTAAAAAAAAAAATTAGGCAGATCCCACGTACCATGGGAATCGATGCTATGCGAAGCATGCGGAGGTGAGGTGACTTGGTTGTAAATTTTTTATTGAGCGAGACGTTACCAAACGACGCTAAAAATATGTTTAAATGTTGGAGACGCAGACATGTGTTGAATAGTCGCATATGTTTCATATCACCAGTTCTTTACAGTTGTATAACGATGCCAACAGAAACATGGGTATTGCCAAAACCAGGAGCCGTAAGCTATGTAGTGCTTGTGCTTGCGTGGATGGTAGCCCTGGATAGTGCTATGTAAACCAACTACAGTGGATGGCGCTTAAGCATACTATTGACGTTAACCCGACATGACTCCTTCGTCATAGGAGTACATGTTTAATGTTTTTAAAATTAGATAGCCAGCACTGCAACCACAATTGACGTTTCACCAACACTACGCCTACATAGGGCCTTTTACCAAAGCAGTTTTGGGGCCTGACGTGGCTCTGTGGTAGAATACTTCATTGCCACGCAGAATGCTTGGGTTCGAATCCTGCTTGGACTCTGATTTATATTCTTTGTTTTCCTCGCGTCAACGCCTCCGATATCCGCTTTTCCTAACGCTCTTGCATTTATATTACTAAAGTCCGTCCTTTCCGTTCCTGGGTAGATATAAAATGTCAAACACCTGTGGCGTATACCAGCATACTGCGGTATGCTGGTATACGCCACATGAGTGTGACGACGTGCGCGACGGGATATTCACGTTATTCAAGTCACGACCAGCCAGACATAATCGTCCAATCCTCTTACCCTCCCATACTGATTTTCGTGTACCTCAAGTTAAGGAGGCGTTCACGAGAGCATCCAGACGTAGGCGGCTAGATAGATAGATAGATACGTAGATAGAAACGGACAAAGTGCTTACAGTACGCAAATAAATGCTTCGCATTTAAAGAAAAACACGACGGTGAAATACTAAGCATGCTGTTCTTGCAGCAGGTAAAATAATTTAACATAAGAAACAAAACAAGAACACATCATGGTGGTAATGCTGGTCTTGCAGTCAGTCAGTCAGTCAAGAACTTGATTTAAAGTAGTCAGAAAAAACTGAAATATACAAGAACATTAAATGCTGAACTTGCTGTTCTTGCAGCAATAAATAAATAAATAAATAAAAACAAAATAAAAACGGAAGAACATAAAATACTGGACGTACTGCTTTTGCAGCAGTCAAAAAAAAAAACGAAACAGGAAAACAAAGTAATCAGCATGTACGGTAGAGTGGTAGAAAATGAACATAAAAAATTATTTTATTCAGTTGCCTCCCACAGAGTCACCTTTTCGTGGGCCGGCCCTCCCTGAGCTCCCGGAGGATAGCCTTCTGTGCTGCGGCTGTACGCACCGCTGCCTCCGCTGAAGCAGGGCCGTACTTTCCTCGGCAGCCGGGGCCAGTCTCCCCATGCTGCAGCTTATGGCCTGGAGCACCTGACATGAACATGTGGATAAATGACTGACTTTTGCACTGTCAGCTGGCACCTGGAAGTTCTCGCTAGCAAGAATCTGCGTGTGCACAACAATGTCCTCTCTGGCGAATAGCCACTGGCCTGGCGGCATCCAGTAGTGGTGCGAACTGTGACGTGCAAGTTATGCACTGTTCGTTCGGACAGACCAAAGTCCTGACAGAACTCCTCTTCAGTCAACACCTCAAACGCACCCCAAACCTCCAAACAGCCCTTTTGAGGGCTAACCAGCAATGTGCCGCGCTGTAGCTCTCACTTGGAAGCTCAGACTCCATTTCCAAATATCACATGCATTTACAACCTGTGCTCACAGTAATTTCTGACAGTCATGATTCCATAATGAATGGTCAGAAAAATTTTACTCATGCAATAAGCTGCAACCAGTGTTGCGGAATGACTCCGGAATTATTCCACATTTTCACGACCCCGAAATGGAATGGGGACAACGCTTGGAGGAATGGAATGCGAATGGAATTAAGCGCCTTTTGTACGGAATCCAATGATAATGGAATTATGTCTTTTTCCGAAAATAGAGCACGTTTTTGTCTATGCTGTTTTCCAAACTTGAAATATTAGTAAGTCAGAGCCTCGAATTTAACAATAAATCAGTATTTTTAACATGGCTTGGCTCATTACAAGCACGGTACATTTGTAAGCAACGCGCCTACTACAATTCTGTTCTTATATAGACTGTGTTGCTCCGAAGTTTGACTCTATTCTTCGCGTAACCGCGGTTATATGCCGTTGGCATCCGTCGTGCGGAACTACGGCGGCGGCATACCTCCCTTACGCCTCGTAATTTTTTTTTCCCTCGGCGGCGCCCCCAGCTGCCTGCTGTCTCCCCACCCTTCACTTCTTTGTTTTTGCTTTTGTCATCGTCGGCGACTCGGAGGCATATTCGAAAAAAGCTCTTCTCTAAGTTGTGGTGCTTATTGACGCTGACGCGATGGTTTATGTTCCAGGGGCGTAGACAGAAATTTTTTTCGGGGGGGGGGGGTGTTCAATCATACGTTATGTATGTCCGTGTGTGCATTTGTATGTGTACGTGTATAACGCAAGCAAAATTGAAAAATTTCGGAAGGGGTTTGAACCCCCCCCAACCACCCCTTGGCTACACCACTGTTATGTTCCCTGCAAGCTTTCGTATACCAGCTTGCGCGCGATCTCACCTCATACTCCCCCCCTCCCCCCCCCCGCCCCACTCCAGCCTTTTGAAAATACTGTCCCCCCCCTGTCTAAACACATGGGCGCCTTTGCCCGAAACTCCGTCGGCGAAGGTCTATGCGTCAGCGCTGCACACAGCCGTACACGATGAACTGCGTGTCCTCCGCCTCCGTAATGATAGCCGTGGTGTAAAAGTGTGAACGATCTGCCAATTTGTAAAAGAGACACCGAGGCATAAGTTAGTGTACAAATGCATTATCCCAGCATATATTGAAGGGAGAAACAAATCCCTGTGCATTGGTCCACATTGATACCCCCAGACGAAAGTGGCGAATACCCTATGCACAGCCTGATCCATCTAGCGAGCAGTTTACTACCTGACACACACAAATCACCTTTGCGACAAGGAAATCATTGCATACCTGCGCACAGGCGAACACAGAAAGTTCTCCTCACCCCATCCATGCTTGTGAGGCACGCTTGACAAGCGTGAGTGCTGACGAGCAGTGCGGCCCTGTGTTCCGTATTCGATGTAAAGGCACAAGGTGCCCGAGCGGTGCACTGTTCCAACTAATACCAGTAGATCCAGAGGGTTTTGTTCCCCATTAAACAAATGTTTGTTTCCTCCATATTCACGACCGCTCCAGACGCGTGGCAACACTGCTTAGTCTTCTTGAACATTACTTTTGTCAGCATAAAAATTTAGCATTTAGCAATTCATCATTTTAGCATTAACGCATTTAACCTTAAACAATATTAAAACATCACCATTCGTTCAAACATGCTGACCATGCAAATACTATTCGCCTCGTGTGCGACCGATGGCGGCGCTGCGAACGGCGCTCCGGTGACGCAAGGGCGGGGATTCGGCTTTTATCGTCTGCTACGCTCTGGCTAAAACAGCAGCATTTTCGTTATACACTCTTAAAAGTTTCCGTGGAATCAACGAACAAAATCTACGTAATCTTGAAGGATGCCTGACTGTTTATTGAAACATAACAGAAACCGCCCTAAATACGAAAAAACATGTCCCGTTTTTGAGGTACAGAAAGTGTCTCCGTGTTTGATGAAGAGTTTCCGTGGAATCAACGACCGAAATCTACGTAATCTTGAAGAATGCCTGACTGTTTATTGAAACATAAAAGAAACCGCCCTAAATACGAAAAAAAACATACCCCGTTTTTGAGGTACAGAAAGTGTCTCCGTGTTTGATGGACCACTTGCAAAAGTCGTAAAAGTTGGCTTCCCTCTCTAATTAATGTTCTAATTAAGGTATAATTAATGTTCTGGCTTCGCTTTAAGGTATTTTCCAAACGAAGGGCCCTCGTTACCAGGCTACCTTTTAGACAAAGTTCTTTAGTGGAAAGCATGGGAAGCGTGTAGGCATGTATATTCTCCGTGTGCATGGGATCTCTTCTTTAATGGTTTTTTTTTAAGTGCGGAGAGCATTATAGAGGCCCGGGCTGTCATCGTATGCTGTAATCGTCTCATGTCGGTTGGCGTCACACAGGCAAAAACCATGCATAGCATAGCCATGTATAGTGTGGGTATATGTAGCAAGGGTGTGAGAAAGGGTAGTGAACTTGAGGAGGAGGGATGTGAGGGTGAGGAGGGAGAGGAGGAAGCATACTGTCATCGTATGCTGTGATCTCATGTCGTCGCTTGGCGTCATGCAGACAAACCCATGTAGAGCATATCCATGTGTAGCAAGAGTGCGGGAAAAGAATGTGAGGGTAATGGGGAGTATTGAGAGGGTGAATATGAAGGCAAGGAAGAGCGGAGAGAGTAAAGCACAGAAAAGCCTTGTATGGCGTCACACAGGAAAGAAACCATGCTTGCATAGCCTAATACAGAAAGGGTGCGGGAAAAGGAAGTGAGGGTGAGAAGGAGAGAAAGAAGAAGGGGGGAAGAAAGAGGGTAAGACAAAGCACAGCCACGCATGGCGCCACGCAGGGAAAACCGCGTATAGCATAGCTATGTGTAGTATGGTATAGAGAGGGTAGGAGAAAGGGGAGCGAAGATGAGGAGGATGGGAATGAGAAGAGTAAAGGGTAAAGCATATCGTAGCCAGGATAATATCATGTAGCCGAGTGTTCTATAGTATACCTAGGGGTGGGAAGGGAAAGCGAGGTTGAGGGGGGAAAAGGACGAGGGGGGTAGAACACAACCTCACCGTGTATAGTACAGTATAGAAATGGACGAAAAATGGAAGCGAGGGTGAGGATGAGATAAAGGAGGAAGAGAGAGGGTAAAGTACAGCAAAGCCATGTGTGGAATCACAAAGGCAAAAACATGTCAAGCATAGTCATGTATAGTATTGCCGAAAAATGTTGCGGGAAGGGAAGCGAATGTGAGGTGAAAGGAAAAAAAGAGGGAGAGTAAAGCATAGAACCGCCATGCGTAGTACAGTACAGTGAGGGGGGAAAGAGAAGTGAGTGCGAGGAGGAGTGATGTAAAAGTGAGCAGGAGAGAAAGAAGGAGGGGAGGGTAAAGCATAGCATATCCATGTGTAGTACAGTACAGCGAGGGACAAAGAGAAGTGAGAGGGAAAGCTAGAGAAAGGAGGGGGGTGGTAAAGCATAGCATAGCCATGCAACAATATAGAAACGGGGTGGGAAAGTGAAGTGAGGGTGAGGAGGATAGAAAGGAGGAGGGGAGGGTAAATAATAGCATAGCCTTGTGTAGTTGATTGAAGAACACTAGGCTTGAGCGAGACCGACATAAGGGTCAAAGCGGACTATACTAATAATAATATAAAAGTGCTACGTCCCAGAACCACGATATTACTGTAGAGACGCCATAGTGGAGGGCTCCGGAAATTTCTACCACCTGGTGTTTGTTAACGTGCCCTAACCTTACAAAGTACATGGGCCTCTACCATTTCGCCTCCATCGAAATGCGACCGCCGCGCCCGGGTCAAACTCGCGACCTTCGGGTCAGCACCCGAGAACTGGCTGCTGACCCAAAGATACCCGGATGATACGAATATTTATCCAATCACATAGAGGGAAACCTCGGTGATACGAATCTCACGGGACCACCAGAAATATTCGTATCATCCGAAATTCGTATCACCAGAAAGCATGGACAAATGAAAGCTGGCGTACGTTTTCATTTATTGTTTTTCATGGCCGCAGCAACGTGAGGAAGAACTCTGAATGATTGTCAGTCAAGTTTTCAGTTGTCGGCAATCATACCAGCACCCGTTAATATACGCCCGTAAGCTCGTGTTGAATTAATGAACCAGATGCATTGTGACCCGCGAGTCGGCACTTTAAGGGAGTACTCACTCAAACTCACTCACCACAATTTTTTCAGCCTTCGCACTCACTCACGTTCATACTCACGTCCACTCACACTCATGAGTACTCACTCACGTTCACACTCACCTCCACTCACACTCATGAGTACTCACTCACGTTCACACTCACGTCCACTCACACTCATGAGTACTCACTCATACTCAACTCACCACGTTCAAATGAGTGTGAGTTGAGTGCACTCATGAGTGAGTGTGCCGAGCTCCCTAGGTCGGCACTTTAAGGGAGTACTCACTCAAACTCACTCGCCGCAATTTTTTCAGCCTTCGCACTCACTCACGGTCACACTCACGTCCACTCACACTCATGAGTACTCACTCACGTTCACACTCACGACCACTCACACTAATGAGTTCTCACTCACGTTCACACTCACGTCCACTCACACGCATGAGTACTCACTCATACTCAACTCACCACGTTCAAATGAGTGTGAGTGAGTGTGAGTTGAGTGCACTCATGAGTGAGTGTGCCGAGCTATGCCCGGGGCCGCGACAGCTGTAGCCCCTTCCAAATTTTAGTATGCTTTTTCGAATGACACCGGAGTACTGCGGCGAAACTAACAAAAGAAGCGCTTTGACGTGATAGATCAAGGCCACAAAATTTCAGAACCACGGTCCTTTGTTATGCTCTTGTTATCGCAGAAGTGTTGGGGAGGTTTTTTGGGAGATTTACGGCCGTGTCCGCACAAGTGCGACCTCAACAGTCACCCATGTTAACGTTGTGAGGCCTGACTCCTTCGCCAAGAGCGTCCTCGACTTCTTTCGGTCCCCGTCCACCTTTCATAGGATGTCCGATGCACGAGGTAGACACGTGTTAACACAGCACGAGAGCAGGCCGCGTCGACGCCTTTGACAAAAAAAAAAAAAAAAAACAGCATGACGCCAATGCCCTCTGTAATCTTACACCGTGCTTCTGGCGATTTGCCGGTGCGGCGCGCATGCCCGGGTTTGCGTTCCCGCGCTCGCACGTGTTCGGCGCGTTTTCCGCGACAGCGCCGACAGCACCTCTTCGTACCTGCGCGGTAGCGTACGTTCGTATCAAACGTCGCGGTGTGAAAATCGATTCACAACAACCGTACTCCATTTTTTGCAGGCCAACGGGCCTTGGCCGGGACGAAAGGAAAATTCGTATTACCCCGAAATTCGTATGAGCTGTGATCGTATCCCCGTCGTTTCACTTATATGCACCGGACCTACCGCACTTCCTCCTAAACTCACCAAGCAACCTTTGCAACTCCATGTTTCTTTTGTAAAAGGTGTTCGTGGTTCTCTGCTCGAGTGATCCTTTCTCATAAAATCTGTATCTCCCACCAGTGGCGTAGCCAGGAGGTGGCACACCGGGCCCTTCCCCCCCCCCCCGTCATTTTTTCCCCATTGCATATAGACATATAGACCGCAAAATGACACCCGACCACATCTGCCTGCCCGGCTCCCACTCTAAGTCAAGAAGGTGCCCCCCCCCCCCCCCCCCAAAAAAAAAAAGAAAAACAATTCTGCCTACGCCCCTATCTCCCGCTACACCGGATTAATACAAAGACAAAACAAAGAGGTGGCTGTTTGGGGGGGGGGGGGGGGCAATTGACACTTTGCAAAAAGTCTGTACTGGTGTGTTTCTCGTTCTTTCCCATCGCTATTTAGGTTCTTTCCGATAAAATATGTTTTCTGTGCATGTGCGTGTGCGTTCTTGCCGTGTTTCAAAGTCGCTAGACTATAGGCTCACGTCGTGAAGGAAGCGAAGTATTTATGCAAGGGCAAAGCGCTGACGATCGTCACAGCCGGTGAGGTGCAGCGTGTCCTGAAGCGTCGCACAGGGCAGCCGGCAAGGTCAACAAGGTGGCGAAAGAGCAGGATAAAGAAGGGGTGAACAGTGAGAACAAAAAACACAAGGAGGACGGTGCACTCCGCAACTCAGTTCAAATCATGACAGTTTACTACTAGCGCGAGAACACACGGACAAGAAAGAGGACGACACACTGCGCTGATACCCTGCGCGAGTAGTATACTGTCATGAATTTCCAACAAGCCCAAGCCGCTACAAGGGTCCGCTTCACTCAGTTCAAATCACCCGCCGCGCCAACACATAAAACCACCCGCCAATCACCTAAAAGTAAAGACGTGAGTGCGAGACCACACTTAAAAAAGAAAAACAAATAAGAAAGAATAATAAGCTTGCTCCGTGCATGTATAATTATAATGTTTGTTGATAAAGGGAAATTAGACAACCACCCGTTTGTAGCACGAAGCCACAAGAACTCATTTCGCAGAACTCATTCCGCAGAACTCATTTGCATTGCAATGTTTGTTGATATTATGTGTGCTTATGATTGTTATCAATCGTTGACTGGGGATGTGTTCAAATCACGTGCTGTACGTGAGCCAATCACTTCAAACCAAAACCACGTATGCGGAACCGACGTTCAGCACGAAAAAAAAAAATGTCAGCGGTGCCGCGATAAGTTTGTGCCGCGCTTGTGTATGTGCGGTGTTTATCGATATTATGCGTGGTTATCATCGTTGTTAGTTGTCGACTGGAGATCTATCGCGTGCTGGATGGAACGGGTGTACAGAGGTGTGCCCAGGTTTTGTGTTGGTGTTCTGTGGTGTGTCGTAGTAGCCTCAACGGACTCGTAGCTTTGTCTGCGCGCTCAGTGCTGCGTGATCAGCGTGCTTTCGACGTTTCTTGATTACGCACGTTTATTGCGTGATTCACTCGAGTGCACCTACTGTGACAGTCCACGGCCCAGTACCTTGTCGGACGACGACGACGGCGACTGTAAAGCACAAGCGTGCGCCTCAGCGGATACGTAGGTGAGTTCAAGCAAGTCGCCAAATTACGTAACTTTGCGATCTTATTGCGTGACGACATTTATGCAGGTAAGGCAGCCCGGGTGGCGTGTTCAGACAGCAGCGATGATGTGCAAGAAAAGGTGTCTGATGGGCAAGTATGAATTGTGCTACAGGTAGTATATTTGCTTTTCTATGATGTTTGTTTTACACTTCCAGAGAGTGGTTGCTGTGTGTTTGTCATTCAAACCTTGTGTTCATCTTGCTCCGCTGTGTTCGCGAGATCATGCCCGCCGCGGTGGTGTAGCGCTTATGGTGCTCGGCTGCTGACGTGAATGTCGCGAGTTCTATCTCGGCCACGGCAGTCGCATTTCTATGAAGGGGAAATGATAGAGGCCCGTGTACTGTGTAATATGTCAGCGCAGAACACCAGATGGTGTAAATTTACGGAGCCCTCCACTACGCCGTGCCTCGTATCGTAGTATTAGCACGTAAAAACCCAATTATTAAATTCGGAGCATTTCTTAACGAACTTCGGTGACTTTGAGCGCATCTATCTATCTAGCCGCCTACGACTTTGTGCTCTCCGGACCGTGTCGTTAATGGGATTTATACAGTGATTCCACTCCTGCGCCAAAGTGCGCCAAATCAGATTTACTGCGCCATCTTGATAATATCAACGGAAATTGCGCCAAACTGCGCCAAAGTCTCGGATTTTTTTTTTTATTTTTTATTTTGGGGGGGGGGGGGGGTCGTATATCACCAGTAATAGCCACGCCGGCGCCTAAAAACATGTGCAGTGTGTTCTCGGGGCGGCCAAAGTCACAATCACGTACCAAGAATTATTCGCCTGAATAAACAGTAGTCGCGCGTGCGTGCCAAGTAATCCACGATGCTATGCTCGGTGCCGATGCAGCTTCTGTTGTGCAAGTCGGCCTAAAGGCAAAACACGCTCTCCGCAGAGGCTCGTGGCGTTTTGGCCAATCGGTAGCGTGTAAATGTGGCGGCGATTCATCGGTGGACGTCGTCCGTTCCAGAAACGCTGCTGATAGCTCGTTTCAAGAGTCGTACTGCACGTAATTAAACCAATTTTCACTAATAACTACACGCGTGCCGCCAGAATGTTTGTCACGTCTATTTCTGGACATCGCGGAATGAAATCTGGGAACACCATAGGAATAGATACAATGTTACACCTCCGCCACTCGCTTTCCAGGATCAATAGCTGATGGTTAAAAAAAAATTATAAAATCACGGTATCGCATTCACATATTAAAAGAACTCGTTGTTGGGCTAGTTGGTTGCTGATTTCCAAAAAATAATTAGAGGGCAAACACACGGCACATTCACACACGCCCACACACTGCGTGTTTGGTGCCTGGGTGTGTGCGTGTGTGAATGTGCCGTGTGTTTGCCCTCTAATTATTTTTTTAAAAATCGCATCCATCGCTTCGTTCTGGCGGGTGGGAGGCTGCGTCGTTCGAAGGGCGCAGTCGCTGGCGCGCGCTATCTCGAGGCATGATGAGACTGCTCGTAATCTTGCTGTGCTTTCAACGCTTGCTTCGCGTTTAAAGAACGGACAACACGAAAACCGCTTCGGCACCTGGAGTGGCCATATTCCCATTAACCAGCGTTCTGTTTAGTTACGCGAGATCGGGTCCCAAATAGCTGCTGGCCTTGCGTCGTGTAACAATACAATTTGTTCGTTTCGCTTAAGCTCGAAGCAGTGAATGCGATACCAACTAATTGTATTGTTATACGAAGTAAGGCTTGACGTCATCCGCGAGAAGCGCTAGCGGCGGGGTCACCATTTTGAAAGTCCGCGCACTCGCTAAAAGCTTTCCGCACGCGCTGTGTTCGAGACCCGTACGGCGACTTGGATGACTAGAGACCTCCGGAACACCTCTTGCAGGCCGATGTACAGTCGCGGCCACTGTTAGATGCAACACGGCGCGCGTGGCCGCGCTCCGCTGAGCGCGGAAGCTCGATTGAAGCGGATCTCCATATCCGGGCAACCCTGCGCATGCGCAAACGATAGTCCGGAAGCACTGTGAGAATGCTGTTGCTCCAGCCCAGAGAGGCCTCAGAGAGAGGGAAAGGAGTGTCGGAGGAGGTTGGCTTTATGAGGCTAGCTAAGTGACGTCATGTCACGCCCAGCAATATAATCGATCGTGAAGAAAAAGAACCTCTCTTTCTCCTTGGAGTTGTCTTAGGGCAATGCATTTGGGACAGTGTGAGTGTCTAGCGTTGAGGCATTGTTGTACGTCGCAGCGATTGTCTACAATGTCTGCTGATTATCACATACATGTATTTAGAATGTTATTTCATAAAGTACGATTTTATTGAACCGGTATTGTGTCTCTATGCTACGAAAATAATCGCTGAACAAGTTGTCCCAAAATGCTCAACCGCATGACGCCCTCATTTCTGCATCATCGAGTGAAATAGGGAGTGTTCCTGAGATGATTGGTTCCTTGAGATTTGCAATGAATCGAAATATTTCTAGCTCTTCACAAGAGCCCCAAAATAATTATTCAGGTCCTTGAATGTAAATGCAACTTGCTTCTCCAGTGTACTCTAGGATGTTAGTTGCTCCAGTTGCTCCATCTGGGAGCACTCCAGAGTGCTCCCAGATGCTAAATTACCTGCTCCAAAGTGCTCCAAAATGGAAATTTTTGCTGCTCCAAAGTGCTCCAAAATGAAAATTTTGCTGCTCCAAAAATTGCTCCAAATCATAAGACCTCGGTAGCATCACTGTTTATACCAAAATTGGTATAGCGTAACATGACTGTATGATGAACGTAAATGACTAGTCATATCATTAAAATCATGTCTTGCTTGTCATGAACGGCATGGTTTACATGCCGTGGCCGTTGTGCTCTAGCGGCCGTTTCGTCAACATATCTACCAAAATTAGTATGTCAAAACATTTCTGCATGACTAACATAAATGAGAGGTAGTAATAATAAAATCATGACCTGCATGTCATGTATAGCATGACATATGTGACATGGTCATGGTGCATTTGTGGCTGTTTTGCCAGCTTGACGTGTACCAAACTTGGCATTTGGTGATGTGACTGTACAACCAACATTAATTACAGGTGATAACGTGACAATCATGATATGCATTTCCGGTACAGAATTATTTTCATGGCACGCATATGATGCGCTTACGTCCAGTTCGCTAGCTTGATATACAACAAAATTCCTATGGCACGACACGACTGTATAACGAACATAAATGACATGGTAAATTGAAAATCATTACATCCATGTCATGTAATGATTTACATGACACGCTCATGGTGTGCTCACTGCTGTTTTGCTAGCTTTTTATTCAGCAAAATTGACATTGCGTAACGTTACTGTATGACAAACTTAAATGACAAGTGGTGATATGAAATAACGACATTGATGTCATGTAAAGCATGACCTCCATGACGTGCTCATGGGGTGCTCATGGTTACCTAGTTCCCTAGCTTGATATACACCGAATTCGGTGTTGTGCTACGTGACTTTATGAGAAACACGAATGACAGATGGTAAAATGAAAATCATGACATCCATGTCATGTACAACATGATTTACATGCCACGCTCATGGTGCGCTCACAGCCGTGTCGCAAGCGTGATATGCACCAAAATCGGTATTGCGTGACAGGTCTGTGTGTTAGAAAATTGTAGGTTAGCGTTGCCATTTCAAA
The DNA here is from genome assembly GCA_030522465.1 of Rhipicephalus appendiculatus. Taxonomy (NCBI): domain Eukaryota; kingdom Metazoa; phylum Arthropoda; class Arachnida; order Ixodida; family Ixodidae; genus Rhipicephalus; species Rhipicephalus appendiculatus. The sequence continues at coordinate 9,302 of JALIZH010028577.1, read as the reverse complement.
GAAGGCCTTTTCCATATATCGTATTGTTGACGATGGGACGTGTTTACTTACAGAATGGCCCACCTACCCAGCTGCCGAGCAGCATGCCTACTGGCCGAACATCCTGAGTGACCCACCCGTGTCTGTGCGCAGCTTGAGCTGCCACTACGCATCAGCCTCAGTCACCATCTGTACTGTCCTGGCCACGGCTTTCATCTCCACCACGGGGAAACTAGCCGATGCGGCTGACGGAGGTGAGGTCGCTGAACGTACCGCTTTTCACAAAAGTATACCCCGCGCCTCCACCATAATTGTGGCAATGGAACGCATTTATTTACAGAATGTAGAATGAATGCAGAGGTACAGCTTGGAGCTAACAGCAGTTCACCGAGCTGCTCGCAAACAAGTGCTGTTCGGTTCTCATATTCTTCACCTACTCTCCGACAGCATGTTTCACTATGTTTGTCATTTCTATAAGAGATTTGATGTCAGATTTAGAAAAACATATCGACACTGATGTGTAGATAATTTTACATAAGACGCAACGGCAATGCCACCAGAGGCTGTTAAACGAATAAAAAAAATTGTATATGGCGACGTGAATTAACTAGGTCATGTAATGTCGAATGCACAAACCAAACTTCTCATGCACATGCATTGCACTGTAGCACTGTTTGTTTAGTTGTTAAAGATGCAAAACAACAGCCCAATATGGAGGCACCAAAACTCATCATAATATAGCTTATAGAATGACCGAAATCGAAGCGCCGATAGTGAAGTATCGTTTTATTTTAAGGTTATGTTTCAAGCATAAGTTGACTGCGTGGGGTACCTTAAGAAAAAATGCTTTGTCTAGTCTGGCTATGTAGCTCACAGACATATTTATTAACTTATTAAATAAATCAAAGAAAACATGGTGCGAGGACAGTCGTATGAAAGCTGGGCTGCTGGCTAGAGATACATGGGCCGTATGTTTAAGACCTTTGATTTAGTTGGGCAGGAAACTTGAGGGAAGGCAATAAATTTCTGTGAATCATTTAGTGTGCCAGCAGTAACAGTAAGTGTGCATGTACAACTGCAAGCTTAATTGGAAGTAGTAAAGCATGTATATATAAATTATTGGCAGACGTGTGTGTCAGTTCAGTTAAATTTATTAAGCTACTGCATGCTGTGCTTCATGCTGTATTTGCCTGGGAAAAAATGGTGTCAATTATTAGCCCTGCCATTACATCTCTTTGATGAACCAAACATGTTATCTCAAATATCAATTCTTTTAATAGTGAAGTAGCGCTATTGCAGAAGCTTCTTGTCATAAACGGTTCAGGCTGTGCTATTCTAACAGTAACATTACGTGATTGTGGGGTACCGTAGTTTTTGCTTTCATTTGTGTTTTGCTAAGGGAGCATGAAGCCAAAAGGGGGGGTCTTATTTGCAGTATTCACAACCAAGATGTATCATTCAATGACAGTGGCGATAGTGCTGCATTAGTTAACGCAGTTAACACAGTTAATAATTGGAGAATGTCATTTTTGATATATCTACATGTTTTCTCGTCACAGAATTCTGAAGAATGCGATTATGATTTTGTGGCGTGCCAAGCACTGAGATTGAACAGACGACACAAGGGGAATGAAAGAAGGGCTCGTTTTCCTTGTTAGGCACAACGTACTGAAGCAAACTGTTAATGAAGCCAAGGTAGGGGCGAATATCTTAGTTTTAATTGTAGTGGGGTATTATGACAAATTCAAAGAAATTAAAGTCAATGAAAGAGACTTGCTGCTGCCAGAGACTGGATCTGCAACCTTTGGATAGTGCATGTAATGCTGAACCAGTGGGGCTGCGACAGTGGTAGTTGTCCCATCTTTCCCCTTAAGCACCTCATGTGTGTAATCCCAGCAGTGCATGCTAGTGCCACTTGTGGCCATTGGCAACTGGCCAATGAACCCTCGTATACTACCTGAAGCCTCAAGTCTGCCGTGACAGCACCCTAGCTATGAAAGGACGAAATAAGTGAGGTGAATTAAGGGCTCATTGAATTGAAGACACTTGTAGTGAACAGGACGAAGCCTGCATATCAAATGACTTTAATGCAAGAATGTTGGTTTTTTGAAGAGTTTAAAACTGGGCATGTTGGCAAAACATACCCAAGATTTAAAACCGTGCAAGAGCAGCAGAGGTCACAGAAAAAATAACATAGTGCTCAATCTTTCTTGTACCCTCTGGTGTTCTTACACTTCTATTAAATCTTGAGCTATCTTGAAATCTTCACATTCATGATGAAATACAATAAGGTTGGCATGTTACGATCCACTGTGCACAGAGACCACACTTTGATTTATGTAATAATGTGATGTGAGTGCTGATTGAGTTTTCTGTGCAAATTACTTATTTGGCAAGCTGCATTTTTCATCCTTTTTTCAGTACCCTAGTGTGGGAAAGCTTGACATAAAATTCATAACTGCATTTGTCTGCAGAATTGGTTACTCCACTCATAGTTGCTCTAAATGCATCCTGAACTGATCATTCAAGGTCAAATTTTGGTATATCAACAGAGATCTGTGTTTAGCTATCATGTTTGGTATGTACTACTTCTGTACTGTAAGGCCTCTCTTGTGCAGAAGTTGATGGAATGTTTATTATGCATGTACCCAGTGTAGACGACGGACTGTTCAAAGGATTGAAGCGATGGAGAGCTTGCTGTGAAAGATGGGAGCATTCTTCCATAGGCCTGGACAAGTCCATATTAAGCGGTAGGTATTTGTTTCTTGGTCTGCAAATGGGCAGTTCAGATATTCATGACCTATTGTGAAATGAAGTCGTGAAAAGTAGCTTGGGCTTGTTAGTGCATAATGTGAGTAAAATAGTGCACACTTAGTGACAGAGTAAACATCATGACGCAAGCACTATCAACTAATGTTTATTTGGAACAGCAGAGAAATATGTGAGGTGAGTGCACGTGTCACACCGCATCACTGCAAACAATCTGAAATCGGCACTAAGGAATGTAACTAGAAGCGAAAGTTGGGCTAGTTGGCGCTGTTTTTAAATCCCAAGAAAGAAAAAAATAAGGAATGTAAGTTGCTTTTCAGACAAACTAACAGATGACGTGCTAACATACCCCTTGCCTAACCTCTCAATCATTTCGGCTCCTGTTGTCTCAAGGTCTGCGCTTTCTTTACTCTTCAGATTCCCGTCAACTTCATCAAATTCAGGCTGACATCCTCACGTGCTATAGTGCATAGCCAGAAGACCCTAGTTTGCAACAGTCTTCTTTCATCTTGTGGAATGGCTAATGTAGAACATTTCACTACACAGTGTGATCCAATACACAGCATGATCAATACATCTAACAAACGTAGATGTATGTTTCTTTGAGCATGTCACCAGCCACTCCGTCCCAGGCTCACTACTATTGCAAAGTCTGAAAAATTTTTGAGGGGCACTAAACAAAACAGGTACGTCAACGTGACCAGCAATCTCTCAGATTATGCACAACATCATGCATATAAGGCGCTACAACAATGCTCTCGATAGTGCGGGAAGATAATTTGTGAAATAAACTTTCGACCACTGCTACCTGTAGATTACTCAGATAACCAGCTTCCAGCAAGTGACATCCTCGAAAACAGAAACAAACGCGGTTTTTGCAGGCACATGATCCCCCGTGACAGCGGCCCCTTTTTAGTTTTGGTATGTTTTACTGCATAGCATCATTTAATTGTAGCAGAGCCAATTTAGGTACATCTCCTCTTGTTTGTGAGATGGTTGTAAAGCTTTGGTTGCAGTTTTATACGACATGCATGCAAGCATGCTTTTCCCAGGCTTGCATAATGGAAGAGAAAACATGCTTAATTGTCGCTGCAGACCGCACAAATTATTGACAAGCAGTTGAAATCAAATAGGTGTGGCACTTTAGTTTGACCGTTCTTTGCCATGGAGAAAGAAAAGGCACCTATTCCACACTGCATGCTGTGTTAATTTAGGACCCCTCGCCTTACTCTCACTGCAAGGGCTCCCTCAACTTTTAATAGCCCACAACGTCACCAAAATCCATGGCTGAGAACCTGTGCACTAGGCTTTTATCTAATATTTATGTTCATTGAATGGAATGCTATTCCACGCTTGCAAAAGCAAGGCGTATGTAATGATTTTTCCATTGCTCCCATTCATAGTGATTTATTCTTAGGCAAACTTGACAGTGGACAGTCTTACTCATACTACCGTTTTAAAGGCCATCGTATTTGTGGGTGCCTGTCTGTTTTTCATTAACAATCACTCGAACTCTCTTGAGACGAGTGCTTGTAGCATTTTTTACTACGTGAGTGCCCGGTGTTTCTGGATTTAACATTTGGGCTTCTTGTTGAGGGATAATTAAGATTTCTCGAGATAATGTTTCATTGTAGCCGTCACTGCACCTGCTGTTGTTATAAACCTTGAGCGAACAATCCTTTGATGCTGTTCCTTTCATCGCATTCCAGGCTGGTAGACAGGAGCATTGCTAACATGACCTTCCATAATGCTATGTTGAAAATCTGTCTGCTTTTGACTGTTCAGGCACTTGGGAATAAGGCAACTTGATTGCTGGAAGCTGATTATTTAAGTAAGCTACAGGTAACAGTGGCAAGAAGTTTACTTCACAAATCATCCTATCAGTGTGCCCGCACTGTCAAGTGCACTGACAGGAGACTTAATGTTGTGGCTTACATGCACGAGATTGCTCTTAATCTCATGAAAATTCTTGGTCACATTGATGTATCTGTTCTGTTAAGAGCCCTTCGAGAACTTTTCAGCCTTTGCAAAATTAGTGTGCTTGGGAAGGAGCCGTCGGTGACGTGCTTTGAAAGTAACATAGATCTAAGTTTGTTTCATGTGCATACCATTCAGTTTATCTGATTTCGCTGAATTGTAGAATGTTCAAAAGTGGCCACTCTACTAGGTGCCTTAATGATCATTTAAGAGAGCATTGTGGCAATGAAGAAAAACGCAGACGGTCCTATAGCCATGCAATTTGGCTCGTGTGAATGTCAGCATGAATTTGATGAATTTGACGTGATTGTCAAAAATGAAAAGTTATTCCTGAGGTAACTCAAGCCGAAATGATCAAGTGGTTGGGCACACGGTGTGTTAGCACACCTTCTGTTAGTTTGCCCAAAAAGCAACTTGCATTCCTTTGTGCCAATTTCAGATGGTTTGCAGTCATGCCTCTGTGACATGCACACTCACCTCACCCATTTCTGTACATATGTCTTTGTCTGCTGTTTCCAATAAAGATTTGTTATAGTTAGCACTGGTGCCCTGTTGCTTTCTCCATTCCTGTCAAAATGTGCGCTATTTTGCTCACCCAGCTGACAAACCTATTGCACCCATTTAGTGAAGAACTCCAAGACAGGAAACAGTATGTAACAGCAAGGGCATGTCATATTGTTCAAACACACAGCGTTGCAACTTGCCTGCAGCCTAGTCTGCACCTTAACAGCTCTTGCAAAGAGTTTCTGGGTGTTTTGTCACGTCGTCTGCATACTAAGCAACCAAGCTCAAAGTTGCCATGAACAGAAAAGAAAGCCGCGTCATTCCACGCCAAACATCCCAGCCATTTCGGCGACCATCTCCAATGTATTCGAAAAAAATTGTGCTGATTTGCTGCACTGAAAACAGTGAACTGCTGTAATATTTCGCAGAGAAAAAAAATTTTTGGTCACGTGGGTGCCTTCCGAATTTCGCAGAATGTCGTCTGGGTGTTGCTTGTGAGAAAATTTATTCTAAGAGTTTAATTTCTTGTTTCTACATGAAATTTGGTTTACATATTTAGCAAAAGTGTTTCTGTAAGGTGTGTGAAGCTCAATAATATTCGCGTAATTTTTCTGCTATACACGCCTCCAGGAATTTAGCCAAAATGTTCCATGTTTACATTTTTTTAATTGCACTATTGTGCCATGTATGAATAACTGAGTAATGTATAATTACTCCACAGAAGGTACATTTTGCGCAAAAAATATTTTCAGACCCCTCAAGTTTCTAAACATTGCGTGAAAAAATCACGAATTTCAGAAAATCGTAATTTTTGTCCACATTCAGACGCAATTTGCAACCTGTGGTGCTCCAATTAAAAATCAACTTTATACCTCAATCGAAAGCAAATGAATAGTTCTTCTCATATGGCAAGTTTTATCATTGCAATTTTTGTTTTAAGGAAGAAAATAATTTTTGAAATTTCCCCATTGACGACACAGGGAGCTTCAACCAGGAAGCTGTACGTATCAACGTTTTTAGAACCATTCAGTTTTGCAGCTCCGCTGGCGAGCCGGCATACGCGGGCGACGCGTGAACTTGCGGCGCTGCTGTTCCATTTTGCTTCGCTTGCCATGGCTATACCATGGCCACCGGGATCGGCTACGGCAACGCAGCGTTGCTCCCAATGGCGCGTTGCCGAAGCTCATCGCGGAGGCGACGCACCTGCCGGCGCGAGCTAGGACGCGCACTGAGTAGGCGCTTGAGACGCGTTGCGCGTTTCTCACGACGCGTGAGCTCACGCCTCACTTGAACAGCTAAATAGCGCAACTTCAGGGGACAAAAAACAAGAGAGTGCGACACACACAAGCGCTGACTTCCGAACTGATCGATGCAATGTTCAACACATGTTAGAATATCTTTCTGGGGGATCGAATAATATAGGTCTTTGATGTCCACTGAAAAACTTGACATTTTAGCCCTGTGATTCTGCTGCAAATAAGTGACCACTGCCTCTGAGTTTTTGGTGTGGAACGGGTCATCAAGATTAAACAACTTGAGCTTAGTCTGCAAAAAGCTTGCGACAGACTTCTGCCAACAGTCACTTTCAGATACCATAACCCTTAACGGAAGGCCAGGTTTATGCGTTTTCGCTGAGAAAAACATTTCAAGGCACATCTTATCACTTTTCTCAATAGACCGCACGAGAGAATCCAAGTGAAGTTTCTGGCACAACTTCTTTGCTTTGGCTTTACACTGCCTTAATGATACATCCTTGCATTGACGAAACACCGAGTCCACTGCTTCCTTAGCCTTCTGCTCAAAAATACAGTTCAGAAACACTGTAAACCCACCTTCTTTGTCGGAGGGTAGAAGGCACCTTTAGGTATGGAGCTACCTTCTTGACAGGTACCGTTGGCATTGCCGACTTGTAACGACGATGCACGTCAACGCCCTCCGAGACACATCTGGCTTTGTCCTCGGACGCGAGGTTCGCCACTTGTCTCACAAGAGAAAGGAACTCTGGCGGCGTTGACGTGCTTCGTCGTTACAAGTCGGCAATGCCAACGGTACCTGTCAAGAAGGTAGCTTCATACTTAACCCTTTGTACGGCAGTGGGACACATACGTCCCACTTTTCCGTCTACAGAAAAAAATTTCTCCCACATCACCCGTTGCAATTAGCGCCACATTAAGTCACTCATATCTTACCTAAGTCATCGTAATCTCGAAAAAAAACATTTTACCACGCTTTCGATGGGCGGATGTAGTGTTACAATAGCGTTGAATTTCGGTAAATTTTTTATGATCCTTCTGAATTTTCTTCTTTTTGAGATACATAGAACCTACCAATCAAAATGTTGGATAATATCCTCCTTTTCTGGTTTTTGAGAGAGACGATCTTAGCTTCCAGTCATCATGTGTTTTTGTAAATTTGCGAAATAACTTGACCAATAAATGCATCGGAACAATACCCTTCAAAATTATCCCGCTTATCGCGCAGCGCAATTGCGGATATTAATGCGCGGAAATATTTTTCTCGATATTATATACCTCTTGAAATGTAGCCACATGTTCAGCGATAACATCTGTACTCGAAAATTTGAACAGCAAAAGCTAGGACAGCCAAATGGACAAAAAGAGTGGTCGATGCATGCGGTGAAGTAAGCTTTACAGGGACATGCCACAGCGCTTTGAAGGTTCAAGAGACGCAACTGCAGGCGGCGTTCTCCTGCTCAAATGAGGTCCGCACAACTTTTCTTTTCACAACTTTAGAAGTGATACCCTGTGCCACTTGCTTCGGCCGTTTCATCCCAAAATTCCCGTTGATGCAATCGCGAGATGGTGCCTTCATGAGGCAGTGGGACAGTGTTTTCCCACTTTTTGAAAACACTCTCATGAGTCAGTGGGACATATATGTCCCACTTTTTTTTCAGTAAACCACTGGCTTCATTTTGATGAAATTTGTTTCATACTATTTCTTTCTAGTTTATATCAATAAAGCACAGCCGGTTTTTATATTACCATGTCAAAAATACAGGACGACCGACAAAGGGTTAAATGATCAAGATATGTGCCTTCTACCCTCCGACAAAGAAGGTGGGTTTACAGTGTATCTGAACTGTATTTTTGAGCAGAAGGCTAAAGAAACAGTGGACTCGGTGTTCCGTCAATGCAAGGATGTATCATTAAGGCAGTGTAAACCCAAAGCAAAGAAGTTGTGCCAGAAACTTCACTTGGATTCTCTCGTGCGGTCTATTGAGAAAAGTGATAAGATGTGCCTCGCAATGTTTTTCTCAGCGAAAACGCATAAACCTGGTCTTCCGTTAAGGGTTATTGTATCTGAAAGTGACTGTTGGCAGAAGTCTGTCGCAAGCTTTTTGCAGACCAAGCTCAAGTTGTTTAATATTGATGACCCGTTCCACACCAAAAACTCAGAGGCAGTGGTCACTTATTTGCAGCAGAATCACAGGGCTAAAGTGTCAGGCTTTTCAGTGGACATCAAAGATCTATATTATTCGATCCCCCAGAAAGATATTCTAACATGTGTTGAACATAGCATCAATCAGTTCGGAGTCAGCGCTTGTGTGTGTGTCGCACTCTCTTGTCTTTTGTCCCTGAAGTTGTGCTATTTAGCTGTTCAAATGAAGTACCAACTAGCCCAAACACGCACCTTATCACGCCTCACGACGCGCGAGGCATGATGCAAGATGGAACTGCAGCGCCGCTAGTTCTTGCGTCGGCCGTCGCATCCATTTCGGAGAGCAAGCGTCTATGGGGAGCTGCGAAACTGACCTGGTTCTAGAAACGTTGGTACGTATGACCAAATGAGAAGCTAGCCGTCAATGGGAAACTTCAAAAATTATTTTCTTCCTTAAAACAAAAATTGGTAATGATAGAACTTGCCACATAAGAATAACTGTTCATTTCCTTTCGATTGAGGTATAAAGCTGATTTTTTGATTGGAGCACCACGTGTTTCAAATTGCATCACAATATGGACAAAAATGACGATTTTCTGAAATTTGTGACTTTTTGCCTAAAAATCGGAAACTTCAGGGGTCTGAAAATATTTTTTGCGCAAAATATACCTTTT